>PVJH01019739.1:0-42136 GCA_004026705.1 Nesogale talazaci
CTTCTACTCCTTAAAGACTTATGGTCGCAGAAACCCACCGGGGCATTGAGTGATCTTTATGTGGGAAAAGACTGACTCACATAAATAAGTAGAGCCGAATAATGCAGTCAAGGAGGTAGCACACTTTCTCATGTTTGGGTACTTTCCCTCTGTGAGTAAGTTCCAGAACTGTTTGTACTCTGTGAACTTCAACTGAATGTGGGCTTGTAGAGTCAAAATCTCCCATTCCGTATAAAAGTGAACCTCTTTTGTCTTCTTACTTGGTTCAGCTCCCCCACTCACTTTAATATCCTTTCTTAAATCTAAGAGGGAAAAAAGCTCAAGGTCTAAACATTGGTGATCAATTAGCTTGTCAGTTTTGCTGCACGTCGTGCATGTGTTTGTGCATGCGTTTGACATCTGGGATCACATCTGATTGGCTGGGCTGTCCATCAGTTAAATGATGGCATCGATGATAGGCTTATGCCTATTTTTTTGGGGGGGGGGGCATCACTGCTCTCCGGTGGTGGGAGTAGGAGGCCCAGCCCCACTGCTGGAATTGAACCTCCATCCCAGTGGGCCACAGTCCCGCACACAACCACTATGCCACCGGGGCTCAGCCCCTATGTCTGTTTTTTTAATGGCAGGCGATCTGCCCTGCAGATAGATAGACTAGTGGATCTCCAGCACCGCATTGAGGACCCTTGTATTTGAATAATATATTCCACTGATGGCATAGTGGGTACTTGTTCGGCCACTACGGGCAAAGTCAGCGGTTTGAAATCACCAGCCAGTCTCGGGGGTGGGGGAGAAATGTGGCCCTTCTGTTCCTTAAAGAGTTATGGTCTCAGAAACCCACTGGGCAGTTCTCCCCAGGCCCTGAAAGATCCCTATGAGCTAAATTCACTCAATGTCAATGAGTGAGCTTGGTTGTTGGTGTGTAGATTGGATTAATAGTTGGCTACTTTGTAGCCATATGGACATTATCTTATTAAGGACAATACCGTTCTTTGAGACAGATCTTGAGGTGCCCTTTTGGATGATGAATTCGACACCCTTCCTCTTGAATCTCTTGAATCTTGAATCGGGTAGAGTAGACATTATGATTTTTCTGGTCAATTCCAGTCCATGTAGCTCAGGGATGCCGATCTTTAGGGGCCCCGTTTTATCGTCACGTGCTTCCACTTTTCCTCAGATTCATAGTCAGTGGATTCCACATTCCATTGGTCAACGGATGTTGGTGGCCGCTGCTTCTCACTTGAAGTCGTGCCCCACCAGCAAAGGAGGGCCTTGAAAGCTTTACTCCATCCACGTCATCGAGGTCAGCTTTACTTTGATGGGGCAGCTCTTCCACAATGGTGGTTCGCGTGCCTTCCACCCTGAGGGGTTCTGTGCCTGACAAAGTTCTGTTGCTACTGGGAAGGTTTTCAGAGGCGAATCCCTCAGAAGTGGATAGCCCATGCCTTCTTCCTCCTCTGTTCTTAGTCTGGAGATAGTTATATCATCTGGTGTCAATTTGAGAATGAAGAGTATAGGGGTGGAGTCTAGCCTGTCAATCGGGATATAGCCAATGAGACCTGTGGGTGTCCATGGCCTTCTCCTAAGGATTCTGGGAATTGCTGCATTTCCTCCCTGGAGGTGGGAGACACTCTCTCTTGACTCACTCTTCAGAGACTCTCTACTGATAAGGCTGACTTCCTGTGAGATATCCCTGAGGTAAAGCCACAGGGACCTACCCTGATGTAGCCCTGGGAGCTAGAAAAGCCATGTGGAGACCCTCCCCCCCCACCTCCCCCAGCGCTGAGATGCTTACAACCCACTGGATCCACAAGACTTCCCACCCACTGACCTGTGGTCTTCCTGCCTTTGGCGCCAGTGCATGTGTCTCATGACTCTGAAGAGGACTTTATAGATTGGTCATGGACCTATGGACTAATATTGTTCTTATGGACTTGATCTGGACTGGGCTGGGATGCTTTCTCAATACTCAACTGCTCTTGTCTATAAAGCTTTGTTTGTTTATTTGTTTGTTTTTGGCATCACTGCCCTCTGGTGATCATGGGAGCTACCCAGCACTGCTTCTGAGAGCTGCCACTGGATTTGAACCGCCAAGCCCGCAGGCCGCAGTCCCGCACTCAATCACTTACGCCACCGGGGCTCAGCCCTAAAGTTCTTTCTTATACACACAAGTCTCCCTGGACTTGTTTCTCTAGTCTACCCAGACTAACACAGTGTGGAAGCTCCCATGAAAGCTGTCTACAATGGGTCACCCTGGCGATACTGGAGTCCAGTGGCACAGCTTCCTGCCACACACACCCCACGGGCCACACACAACCCCCACTATAGGACAATGACAGGCAAGTGGTGGGTTCTCATGGAAGGCCAGAATCCTACAAGTGAACCAGAGTGTTGTTGCTGGTGCATGTCTTGTGGGTTAATTGAATGCAGGCTACGGGGCTTACTTCTCCATGGCCTCTCCTTCTCTGGGATCTTGTCCCTGGCTGCCTGTGTCCCATGAACTCTAAATCTGTGGAATGAAGATAGGACTTTTCCACAATTATATACTCCAAAATATTAAGCAAACTATTTACCAATATTTGATGTGGAAATTAAGTTAGCTGTTCTCCCTGAAGCTCCCAGTTATCTGAGGTTTTTGTGTGTCTCACAACAGAGCTGACTCCCCTGCTGTTAGGATGATGGTTCCTTTCCCTTGAAGCCTGTGGGCAGGTTCACATGCTGTTGTTAATGATCTCTAGTTTAACCTGTGTAACCGCATCCAGGAGTCTGGGATCTGTTCTTCTCACATGGGACCCCGATACCTCCCTTTCCTATAACATGTGCATATGGCACAACCCCTTCCTGTCACCTATGTCTTTGTCTGTAATTGGGGGCCTGGCATGGATCCAGAGGGTATATAAGGTTTGGATATAGGATAGAGGCTCTCTCCTCGTTCTCTCGCCTGTCCCCGGGTGCTGGACGCTGCCGGCAACTCTCCCTCATCATGTAATCCCTTCCCCCTCTCTCTCTCCCTGCGTGGACCACCAAGTGGGGCAGAGGTGAGCATGCCACCCTGATGTGAAATGTGTCTGATTCTTGTTTCTCTTTCTTTCATGCTCTCTCTATTCTTATTATAATAATCATTATTGCTGTACAACTGCCTATTGAACCCATGATGTCTGTATCAGAAGCTGGCTTTTTTTTTTTTAATTTTAGGCATCACTGCCCTCTGGTGGTGGGAGTAGGAGGCCCAGCCTTTGCTCCTGTGAGCTGGAATTGAACCTCCATCCCAGTGGGCCTCAGTCCTGTGCACAACCACTACGCCACCGGGGCTCAAGCTGGCTTCTTCTGATATAAATCATGCTCCCTTATCCCTCCTGTCCCGTCACAGCTGCCGGAAGCTCTAGAGTCGGGTTTGGCCTCTGTGACCCACTCCATCAAAAAAATCCCCCAGAACCCAGAGCTCAAGGCAAAGCGCCTCCCTGGCTTCTTGATCCTCTCTCATCTGGCCCCGCACCCTGGAACTTTCTGCAGCCTTCAAACAGGCTTCTTGGTTTTCTCATTCAGTCTTCTCCCGGGAGGTTTCATCTGAGACCAGCTGGTGCTGGGAACAGGAGCCTGCAGGACGTTCCTTGGGAGAATTGGAGCACACACAGTGTCTGCTGGAGTGTGGGTTCTCTTCCCTGGAGTGACTGGTTCGGGAGAGACCCCAACATGCTTTGCATCGGTCACATCCGGTTGCTCTGATTGCCCTGCACAGGAGTTCACCTCAGAGACCGGAGCGGGGGAGGATCTCCTGGTGTCATGTTTGGGTGATGTGTCCAGCGCAGGACCAGACACCAGCATGGGGAAGCCTGCGGACATCCGGCCTGAGGCAGATCAACGGAGGCCCCAGATCTTCCCAGAGAGGCGCATCAGTGGGTCACTGAGGTCCTCGGCTGCAGCTCGGGGAGGTGCTGTCAACTATCAGGGGGTGACCGGCTTCCTGATAGACTCACAGCAAGGGTTCAACAGGCAGTTGTGTAGCGATACTTATTATTTATCATAACACTGATATAGGGATCACGAGAGAGAGAAAAAGAGTATTAGAAGTTTCATACATACATACATACATATAGATATATACTCTTTCTTTCTTTCTTTTTTTTTTTTTTAGGGCATCACTGCCTGGGTAGTGGGAGTAGGAGGCCCAGCCTTTGTCCCTGTTGAGCTGGAATTGAACCTCCCTGGGCCGCAGTCCCACGCACAACCACTATGCCACCGGGGCTCAGCCCCATATACACTCTTTCATGGTGCATACTCACTTCCATGGTCCATGTGGAGTGCCTGGATGGAGGTAGGCTGGTAAGAAGCAGGTGTGAGAGGCAGGCAGACAGACAGAGAGAGGCTGAGAGAGAGAGAGAGAGGTTGAGAGAGAGTGGGGAAGGGATTACATGATTAGGGACAGCATCCGGTGGTGCTGAGGGGCCAGGCAGTGGAGAGAGAGCAGGCTGGGAGAGCCTCTATCTTATGTCCCATCCCTATATAACCTCTGGAGCTAAGCCAGGCCCCTAATTACAGGTAAGGACATACATCACAGGAAGGGGTTGTGCCTTGTGCACACATGTGAGGAGACCAGACCCCAGAGTCCTGGATGTGGCTAAGCAGGTTAGGCTAGAGATAGTTAACATCAGCATGTGAATCCACCCACAGGCCTCAAAGGAAGGGAACCATCATCCTAACAGCAAGGGAGTTAGTGCTGGTTAGACAATACAAAAGGCCTTAAGTAATTGGGACTTCCATAACAAATGTTTCCAAACAGATGAGTTTGAAAATTGTTTCCAAGAGTGGATTCGCAGATTTGACAAATGGATCAAGTGTCATGGCGAGGAGTACTTTGAAGGTGATAAGGCTGTCTTATAGATAAAAAATTGAAGTATATAACTTTGGAAAAAAAACCCCACATTTTGGGGAGTCCTCCCTCGTAATCCAGCAGTCATCCAGAGGGCTTTCTGAGTTCTTTGCTGTGAACTGGGTAAAGGTGTGTTTCCCATTCAACAATCCATTCTCAAGTTGGTTCACGTTTTCACTGCAATCCCTGTAAGGAAACATCACCTACCGCACTGCCCTCCTCCCTGGGTTCCCTGTTTCCAGCCCTCCTTCTTTCCCAACCCCTCTGAGTTCCACTCTCACATCTGTGCTCCTCCCTGAAGCTCGAATGGCTGATGCTTCTCAGGTGTGTGTCCCTCCCCAGCACACTGTTCCCTGTAGAGCCCTCTCTTCTTCTGTTTGGTTGAAAGTGGAGTCTGGAAGGTGAACTCATTTCCAGACCTGCAGGGTGATGGGGGACCCTAGTCTCGGGGTTACCCCCAGTCTCTATCGGACCACTAAACCTGGTGTGTGTGTGTGTGTGTGTGTCTGTGTGTGTTTAACCCACGGGATCCTCATTGCCTGTTGTTGTGTTTTTGAAGTAGATCATCAGGTCTCTCCTCCTCCTCTGTCTTCCTCCAGAAACTGTGAAACCCAGGTGCTGAAAGACCAGCGGCATGCTGTCCTTGAGTGTCTGGTTGCCTATGACCCACGGCGACCCTGTGGGATGGGGTCCATTGGTACCTTCGGACTTTCTTGTCTGTCACCTGTACTACACCTCTCCCTCATGGCATGGCTGAGTGACTTCTGGATGTCCGTTAGCAGTGGAGTGCTGGGGGCTTCGCTTCTAAGCATGGCAGTGGTGCCCAAGTCTCCCCCGCACAACACACTGAGAGATGGGTGGTGGGAGTGCGTGGGAGGCCTTGTCGTGGCCAGCAGACCTTTGTCTACTTGCCTCTGTGGGCTTGTCTGTTTCCTGAGGAGCTTTGAGACAAAATGGCTGAGAACCACTGCCTAGTCCAAGGGACTGAGGCAGCCAGAGGCCAAAGAACTACCCAAGTCTCCCCACCCCCTCAGCGGCAGAATGAAAGCTGTGGGGGGGACCCCCCAGGGGCCACCTTGTGTTCAACAATGGCCCTCTCACCAGCAGGAGGCCTCTTTTCTGACCTGTGACCTCCGGAACACTGTGATGTCAGGAGTCCTAGCTGGAAGCCCTTCTCAGTTCAACGTGGAGTTTGTCCTTCTTCAGACATGGATACCAGGGCCCAGAGAGGGTGAAGGCTTGGCCCATGGTCACCCAGAGTCTTGGGGGCAGCTGTTCTGACTCCAAGTCCAGGCTGGCCTCCTCACCTGGGGCGGGCAGGCGCCTCCAGCCCTCCACCATCGCTGGGGAAACCAGAGTGAGGGAGCGGGCCTGGGAGACTCATTTCCGCTGACAGGATATTTGTGTTTCCATCTCTGCGCCAGGCCGAGGTTGAGAAATCGAAGCCATGTGTGTGAAGTGCGCTCATGGTGCTTGGCGGGGCTGGGAAGTGGAGGGTGGGGCTGGGAGGTGGAGGGCGGGGCTGGGAGCCAGGCTCCCATGGGAGGCCAGCTCTCCTACTGCCCAGCGTCCCGCCCCGGCCCACATCCCCGTGGGGCCACCGTGCGCCTGTGGTGCGATGCTGGTGCGTCTGTGGTGGGCACAGGCAGCGTGCGTGAAGTGGGTGGTGTCTGCGTGATGTGCGTGCGTACATGAGGTGTGGGGTGTGTGTATGTGGAAGGTGTGGTGTGTGCAGGCGCGTATAATATTGTGTGTGTGATGGTCATATGTCGTGGATGTAAGGTGTGTGGTGTGTTTGTATGAATTGTGTGGTATGGCGCTGGTGTTTGTGGAGGGCATATTTCGTTCATGTGAGCTGTGCGATGTGTGGTGTGCGTACAGTGTGGTGTAATGCTGGTGTGTCTGTGGCGGGCACGTAGATCTGTGTGAGGCGTGTGGTGTGTGGTTTGTGAGCGTGTGTGTGCATGTGGTGGGACATGTGTGGAATGCTGCTGCTGCTGTGCGTGTGTATGTGTGGTGTGCTCCTAGTGCATGCGTGTGTGGTGTGGCATTAGAGTGTATGCGGTGTGGAATGTTGCTAGTGTGTAGGATGTGTGGTGTGCATGGCATGTGTGTACTAGGATGTTGCTGGGTCCATGTGACATGGGGATGCATGTGAGGTGTGTGCTGTGGCGCCAATGTCCATGTAGAAGTGGTGTGTGTGTGGTAGGAGATGATGGTGCAGGGGGCTGTGTGTGTGCAGTGTCGGTGTTTGTGGTGCATGCACTCTGTGCATGTGTGTATGATGTTCATGGTGTGATGCAGGTAGACATGTAGTATATGTGCCCATGTGTGAGGACAGGCAGTGTGTGTATATGTGTCCATGTGTGGTGTGCAGGGTGTACATGTGTATGTGGTGTGTGTGTCAGATGCATGGTGTGTATGCATGGTATGTGCAGTGTATGTAGATTGTGTGAGCATGCATGTGTGTGATGTGGTGTATGTATGTTCTGGGTGGTCTGTGTATGTGATGTGCGTGAGTGGCTTGTGTGTGTGTGTAATGTGTGAATGACACATTGTGTGCCTATGTGTGTGATGTGTGGTACGTGAGTGGCACATATGCATGCATGTGTGGTCTGTGTGGGTGTGCATGTGTGCGAATGTGTGTGCGCGTGTGTGGTCTGCGCGTGATATGTTTTCACACATGTGTGGTCTGTGTGGGTGTGGTGTGTGTGAATGCATGTGTGGGCGTATGGTCTATGTGCGTGCGTGTGGTCCGTGTGGGTGTGCACCAGAAACCTGAAAGAATTGGAGTGGGACTCTGCTTCTCACAAGAAAGTTTTCCAGCCCAGAGTCCCAGATGAAAGAAAGGCCAAATTGGTTCATGGGTTCTTATCCAAGGCATAATTTAAAATTAAAAATGGAAGTGAAATGTTCTTGAAATGTGAGGCGAAAAAGCATAAACAATACCACCTCCCACGCTAGCAACTTTCCATGGAAGGGCTGCCCAGGAGGCTTCTAGAGCCCTTCTGGCTGTGGGGTGGGAGACTGCCTGCCATTGGGGCTGACTGTCTGACTTGACAGGGCCATGGCGCTGTCCTCTGCCTGGGGTTGTCTGTCATGGCTGGGACCCTGGCAATGCTTTCACACGTACTGTGGCATGTTCTCTGTGTCCCCACCTGCCAATTGATTCCCACCCCCCACCATCTGGAGAGACCCAAGAACACCTCCAGGCTACAAAGTGAACCCATACTCCTTTGTGTAAGGGCAGCTAGCAAACCCTGGCCACCTATGCCTCAGTCTCCTTGTCTGCAAAGGGGACGATACCTATGTGCCCCGAGAGGGTGGCTTCCTGTTTCGTGATACAGCTCTTATGAGCCTCTGAGGTGGCTGAAAATACCAGGGGTACGGCAAGGCCCCTCGGTGCTCAAGGTGACCTCGGTGCTCTTCAACATTCTGAAGAGGTCTTTGGGGAAGATTTGCCCAACATGACCCAGGACCCAGTCAATTGGCTTCTTTTCCCCCTCCCCCCGACTCTCGGTTTCTGGACAGCAGCGTCCGTGAGACCCTTGATCCCAGAAATCCCAAGATCCACAGAAATCAGAAGTATAAAACAGACTCCGCCTGTGCTGTGCTCCTCCTGGGAGCTCTGGACTTCCCCAGTGTCTAGAGGCTGGCCATATTCCTTGGCTCATGGCCTCTCCTTTCTGCCTCCGAGCCAGCGCTGCAGCGTCTACTCGGATCTCTGCTTGTATCCTTCCCTCTGACTCTCATCCTGCCTCTTCTGAGGACCCACACGATGGCATGGGCCCCCCTGGACTGAACTCCCCACCCCACAACCCTTCACTTAATTACCTCCAGAGAGTCCCTGCTGTCATGTGAGGTGACCCAGCCGTGTCCTGGAGATTAAAATGTGTGTGTATGTGTGTGTGTGTGTGTGTGTGTATGTGTACACATGCAAGGAGGGCCCTTGCCTTGCTGGCCCCAGGGTCCACGCCATAATGCTGCTTACACATCCAACTCCCACAATGGCCCAGAGACTGCACTTCTGGGCCACTACAATCAAAAGATTATTGCAATAAAGCGAGTCCTTGTGGGTGACCTGCCAAAACCCAAACCCAATGGACTGCCCTTGAGGTCATGCCAAATTATAGGGACCCTGTAGGACCAGGTAGAACTTCCCATGGTCGTGACATCATTTCATGTCGAAGATATATAAATGTACAGGGGTGGTATTCAGCCTGTCAATCAGCCTGATGGCGCCTCCTTGAGGGCGTGGTCTTCTCATAAGAAGGGCCCTGGGAACCTTCCTCTCTCTCCGTCTGCACCTTCCAGCTGGCAGAGCCTGATGAAACCAGAGCCCGGTGATGTGACCACCACCAGTGGAGCCACAGGACTCTGCACCCACCGGCCCATGCGCATCCTGCATTCGGCATCGTTGCATTGACAGCGGTGAGTCTGAGGAGGGACTTATGGACTAGAATCGGACTTGTGGACTTGAGTGGTGGGTTGGGAGGTTTTCTAGGGAGATACTGATTTCTTGGTTTAAACTCTGTCTTACACATGTGTGAGTGTCTCAACCCCCCCCTAACACACTTCCCCTGTGAGTTTCTGAGACTTGACCTCTTGATGGGAGTAGAATGCCCTTTCTCTTACTGCCTATAACTTATGTCTAGTTTAGCCGTTCGAAACCACCAGGTGCTCTGTGGGAGAAAGACGGGCTTTTCTACTCCCGAAAACAGCTAGTCTCAGAAACCCACAGGAACAGTTCTGCCCTGTCCTGTAGGGTCTCTCTGAACCTGTGGTAACTACCTGCATGAGGGAAGACCGGGAAGCCCGTTGTCAGGGACCACAATGGATTACAGGGGGACGCGAAGGGTCCACAAGGTGTTGGGAAAACGACGCCCGCAGACTCGTTTCAGCAGGGTTGCCAGCAGCCTTCAATTTGCAAAACAGCAACAAAAATGCCCACCTGGAAACTCAGTCAAACAAGGTGAGCCTGGATGTCTGGGGAGGGCAGGGGAAACGCAGCTCTCCCCTAGCGAGTGGGACCAGGAACAGGCATTTCTTCCAGATCCCCAAAACACGGAGTCGGGATTTGAGCAGACAGACCCCCTGGGCATTTTCTCCGGCAGCCTCTACCTGGACACAGGTCATTGTGGTGCAGACTCCAGCAGACGGATGGCCCCGGGAGTCAAAGGAGCCTCGTCATGGGGTCCTGCCCTGGAAAAGCGGGTGTCCCAAGAAAGTTAGAAAAACAGGGAGACTTGTGCTCAGAACTCTGGTGGTCTGGAAGTTAGCTCCCCCCACGCTCAGAGCCTGGTGGCGCGGCAATCAAGCGTTCTCAACCCTGAAGGCGTAGCTGTGAAGTACCTGCACCCAGAGTCCTGATGGTGCAGCCATGAAGCACGCTGCCTTTGTCTAGAGCCCTGCCCCTCTCTTGGGAGACACAGTAGTTAAGCTACGAGACCATGAAGAAGAGACCATGAACGGAAAGGTCATCCGTGCAACGCACCCCGCAGTGCCGCGGATTAAAGGGCTGGCGGTCAGCTTCCAAAAGGAGCAGCCGCGTGAGCTCTGCAGCGCGGCGTCCCCCGGCGCAGGAAGCCAACGAACCACAGTGGGCGGGCCCGTTTATCTTTGTGCTCCAGCAGACACCGCAGTGGCCTCTGAGCCCCGGGTACTGGTGCTGAGTCCAAGGGGGTCTTCGAGGGTTGGGCAGCGCCACGGCGGGGACAGTGTCCCCTAGGCTTGGGCGCCAGCGGAGCAGCCTGCGGGTGAATCTGCTTTCAATTCGCTAGCAGCGAAGAGCCCGGGCGGGCGCCCAGCTGACCGGCAGAGCCGCCGAGCCTGCGTGCCGGGCCCGGTGCGCTAATGAGGCCCTGGCCCTGGGCTGTGTCCGATCCGTGTAGCTCGGTTGATGGGATTAATCAGCTCATGTTAACATGCTGATGATGGTCCTGGAAATAAAGAGCGCCGCTGCCCACAGGAGACGCCGCGGCCGGGCACCAGTGAAATCACGGGGGCTTTCGCGGGGTCACGGTTGAATCATCGCAAACCCTCCTTTACTCGAAGCAGATGCTCAGGGAGATTCATTCCGCGTCAAAAGGGAACCGGGCGGCGCAGAAGACACATTGTCTCCTGGCGATGTAAGAGGACACCACAGGGCCGTGTCCTACACAGGGGGTGGGGGTGGAGTGGGGTGGGGGGTGGGCCAGTGCCGTCCCTCCTTGGGGACCTTCAAGGGGAGCCTGTATTCTCACGGGAGCAGAGTGGGCGGGGTGGGTGAAGTATCCGTGCTGAAGACAAGAGCTCATCTTTCTGCCAAGTCAATCTCTCCCAGTCCCTAGGGCGATGGTTTGTCTGAAGAGCGGGAACAGGGACGATGTCTTCTTTTTAAAATGGTATGGTATGTTGTTGCTGCTGCTGTTGCTTTATTCCGTAAGTTCAATATGGTTAAGCAGACGGAGGAATGAATGGATCGCTGACACGAACGTTTTCCCACACTTAAAAAAATAGTCAACCATAGGCAAAATCATGAAGAAGTGTTGCGTTCGGTCAATGGTCTGCATAAGATCTATTTAGGGTATCGAAGAGCAACGAGGTTCCTTTGAGGACCAAGGTGTGCCTGATTACAGCCATGGTATTCTCCACAGCCTCGCATGCCTGTCAAAGTTGGACATTGAATAAGGAAGACCGGAGAAGGATCAATGCCTTTGAACTGTGGGGCTGGAGAAGAATATTGAACGTACTGCCCAAAAGACAAACGCATCTGTCTTGGAAAAAAAGTATGACCAGGAGGCTCCTTAGAGGCAAGGATGGGAAGACTTCTTCTTGCAGACTTTGGGTGTATTGTCAGGAGAAGCCAGTTCCTGGGGGAGGACATCAAGCTTGGTGAAGTGGAGGGCAGCGGGAAAGAGGAAGATGGATAGACACAGTGACTACAAGGGCCTCAGGCCTAGGAACCCTGGTGAGGATGTCACAGGACCAGGCAGCATCGTCTTCTGTTGTGCAGAGGGAACCGACTGGTTGCCACCTCACAGCAAAAGGTAGTCTACCTCTTCAGGTCCCTGCCTCTGAGATTCTAGTACCCTGTCCCCATCCCCCCTTTCCTCAGAGATACGTTGTTCTTCTTTTCACACAGTTCTATTGGCATCAACTGCCATGCAATCTAGTAGTCTAAATAGAGTAAAAAGACTTGTGACGTCTCCACTGCAGCCAGTTTTCGAACATCTTCTTCATTCTTGTACCCACTCTTCATTAGCTACCTATTCCTCTCCCCAGGCCTCCCCCTAAGGAATTACTCATCTACTCACTATCTCTATGGATCTATCTATCCCAGATTTCATATAGAGAAAATCATACCCTAGCAAAAACAGAGTCAATTAACGGTAATGAAATATAGCACAGAAAACACCTCAATCCAGGAGACATGGGAGATAATGGAAACAAGAATAACTTTCTAAAAAGCTGTCAAAAGATACAACAAATGATAGCATGTTCAATTTCAACCTAACCATATCTGCGGTTAGAGACAATTTATAGACAAAAATGTGTGTATAAGCAAATGTGGTGAAGTAAGCTGATGGTGCCCGGCTATCAAAAGATATTGCAGCAGGGGTCTTACAGGCTTGAAAGTAAACAAGCAGCCATCCAGCTCAGAAGCAACAAAGCCCACGTGGAAGAAGCACATCAGACTGTGTGACCACGAGGTGTTGAAGGGATTAGGTATCAGATATCAAAGAATTAAAAATTATATCATTATAAATGAGGGGGAGTACAGATTGGGGATCTAAAGCCCGTCAATAGGTGAAGTGATATCTCCTTACAGAGGGTTTGCAGGAAGGAGATGAGCCAGTCAAGATACAGTGTAACAACAATGAAATATGCAACTTTCCTCTGGTTCTCAAATACTTCCTCCCACCCACTATCATGATCCTAATTCTACCTTACAAATCCAGCTAGACCAGGGGATGTACACTGGAGCTGGAAACATGGGAAATTCTAGACAGATGATCCCTTCAAGACCAGTGGTGAGAGTGGTGATGCCAGGAGGGTGGAGGGAAAAGGGAGTAGAAAGGGGGGACCAATGATAAACATCTACATAGAGCCTCCTCCCAGGGGTACAGACAACAGGGAAGTGGGTGAAGGGATACATGGGACAGTGGACGATATGAAAAAGTAACAATAATTTGTAAATTATTAAGGGTTCATGGTGGAGGGAGGGGAAGGAGGGAGGGGAAATATGGGGAGCTGATACCGGGGCCCTAAGTAGAAGGAGGATGTTTTGAGAATGCTGATGACAACAAATGGGGTCTGCATATGATTGATGTATGTATTGATCATGGTAAGAGTTGTATAAGCCCACAATAGAATGATTTAATAATAATAAAGAAACCATTTTCTATAGAGATGTATGGGTGGAACAGTTGTAAGGATGGTATAGGATTGAGTAGTGTTTTGTTCTGTTGCACCTATGGTGGCCATGAAGGGGCACTGACTTGAAGGCACCTAACGACAGCATGTCCAGAGGCATAGACTTTCCAATGCACCCTGTCTGAGGGCAAGACTGTACATGTTCCTTGTCCATAGTCCGAGGGAGTCCAATGGAGGCTCCATCTGCCTGGGGACTCTGCAGTGGGATGCTGGGCTTTTGTTGTTCTCCAGAGCCTTCCGCTAACTGGGGTGATCACAATTTAAACTCTAATACTACTTCCCTCTTTTGATCTTGGCATTGCTTATTCTTAGCAATCCTTGGATCGCATGGGCTGGTATGCTCCTTCTGTGTGCACTTAACTAACACCTCTCTTGGATGGTTACAGGCTCCACACGTGGATCTGCCTCCCAACCTTTCTCCCTGGGCAAATGTCACCTGATGGCCACCGAGCCAATTTTGGACTGCACAAACAGAGCAGAACAGCCCCCGTGTGTTTGTGACGCGATCACGCTTTATTGGAGCAGACAGTCTCTTCTTTCTCCCCAGGAACTGTTGGGAGAGTCGAACTGTTGACCTTGCGGTAGGCAGCTCAGAGGTGCTGCTGTTAGCCTTGTAGACCTGCCTAGGATCTGGCTGGGCATTGAACCAAAGGAGTGAGTTCAGTTCCAGGCCTGAAGGGTGATTCAAGGTCCTGTCTTGGGGAGCCCACCAGTCTCTATCATACCAGGGAGGCCAATCTCTTTTAGGATATGGGGTTTTGTTCCATGTTATCCTTTCCTTCTATCCAGGACCTCCTATTGTGCACCCTTTCAGAGAAGTCAGCCTCGGTATCCGTCAGGGACATATGACCCATGCAACCATTGGCTCCAGCATTTCCCAAACTCTTTGACCTGCTTTTTCTTTGCTCTGGATGGAGAGAGACCAACAGTTGTGCCTTTAGATGGCGGTGAAAACTCTCTTCCCCCATGCACTTCTGGGACCTTCTGTCCCAGCTCTTCCCTTGGCTCTTGGCATTTGTCCATGCCCCCATTCCCTCCCTGGCTTCTCTTCAGACTTGACTTTTGACGGTGGCTGCTCCAGGGGCTCCAGCCCGGCCTGTTTCTGATCACAGGAAGCACTCTCTCCCTGGAGAGGAGCCCCCTAGCCCTGTGACATCTGTGTCACATCAAGCCTGGAGACACCTGAAAGACCTCTTCAGGAAACAAAACCGAAAACTTCCCAGGTTAGCACTGAGAGGGTCAGGGACAGCTGGCTGCATGGTCCCTGCCTGTGTCCTATTTCCTCTGGAATTCTGGTTTTCTGATGCTTCCCACTGCTGGAGATGTCAGGAAGGCTCGGCTGAACCTGGAGATCTCTGAGCTAGGACACTGGGCCCAATCCTTTACCCCTGCATTCCCTACAATTCCCTAAATAGACAGCTGTGGAAACAGGAGAACCATAAGGAAGGAAGTACGTTGAGATCAAAGTGGATAAATAGTTTGATGTAAACAGACAGGGCTGTAAGTTATCCACCGCTGTGTACCAAGTTTCCCCATGACTCAGGGGCAGCAAAGCCGTTGCTGGGACTCCTGGTGTCTCTGGGTCCGACATTCAGGAAGGCCGTGGACAGGTGGGTCTCCCTTGAGGTCTTTCATGAGGTCGTGCACAGAGGTCAGCTGGGGCTACCGCCCTCTGAAAGCTTGACTTGCTCACAAGGCTGCCCGTATTGCTCTTGGATGGGAGCCTCAGCATGTCCCCTATCCAGACCTTCCAGCAGGACGGTGTGAGCGTCCTCATGGCTTGGTGGGTGACCTTTTCTAGAACAAGTGGTCCTGACCAGAGTCAGAATGACTGAGATGTAACCTGTTGCGGCCGTCACTTGGTCTGGTGTCTATTCGAGGACTAAGAGTGTCGGGATGGAGTCTAGCCTATCAATCTGGAAGTAGCCAATGAAATCTCCGTGTGGGTGTGGCTTTCTCCTGAGGATTCTGGGAAATCCAGCCACATTTCCCCCTAGGAGGTGAGGGAGTCGCTACTCAGTCCCTTGGAGCTGGTCTACTGACAAGATACAAGGCTGACTTCCTGTGAGACATCCCAGAGGAGAAGCCACCTGGGCTTACCCTGATGGAACCAGACCTCTGAAGCCAGAAAAGCCACGTAGAGATTCCTACTAGTGTAGAGAGGCCCCTGCCAGCACTGATATGCTTACAACGCCACTGTATCCAAAGGCTTTCTTATCCACTGGCCTGTGATTGTCCTGCATTTGACGTCATTGCATGTGTTTCATGAGTCTGAAGTGGACTTTATAGATTGGTATCAGACATATGGGCTAATATTGGACTTATGAACTTGGACTGGACTGAGCTGGGATGTTTTCCTGATGTACAGTTGCTCTTGTATCTAAAACTCTTTCTTATACACAGAAGAGTGTCTATGGGTATGTTTCTCTAGTCTACCCGGTAACACACCTGTGACATCACACTTACCCACTTACGTCATATTATATTGGCCATAGAGGGGTTAGCTTCTCTTTGATATGGAAGAGAGCTCCTGCTGGCACACTGTTTTAAGGGGAGAAGCTCTGTCATAGCTATTTCACACACCGGCCAGGTTTTGCTAGCAGCAGAATCACTGTGTTAGACCGGGCCGCAGGCCGGTGGTGCAGAAGGGAGAAGGGGGAAGCAGGGAAAATTAGCAAAACAAGTTCGGGGACATCCGCGTAGGTGTCAGAAAGAGCTCTCTATCGAGAGGTAGTTAGATATCAAGAAAACACCCCAGTCCAGTGCAACTGAAATTCCTAAGTCTGATATGAGTCCCTAAGTCTCCTCTTCAGACTCACACAGCCACATGCAGTGATGCAGAATGCATGGGCCGCATTCACCCAGGCTCTCTGGCTGGTGGATGCAGAATCGGGTGGACAAGGTCATGGAGATGTGGCCAGGCTCTGAGACTGTCTGAGAGGGTGACCAGCCAGCAGAAGACAAAGGCAGACAGGAGGGGGTCTGAGGGGGTCCATATAAGAAGGCCACACCCCCAAGGAGGTGGCACTAGGCTGAACTCCATCCACCCTGACGCTTTTACAGATGTCCACACGGACAAAACACAATCTCACTCCCACAGTCACTCCCTGGGGCCCGGGTGTCAGGGTGACTCAGAGAGGCTGGGAAGTCTCATTCTGAAAAGCAGCCGTGAAAACCTTCCGGACCAAGTCCAATGTTGTTTTGATGTGGGGCGGGTCGAGGAGTCCCAGCAGTTGGAAGGCATTCTAGGAAGGTACCCGGTGGACACGAGGGCCCAAGGCGACACGAACGTGGCTTGGGATGAGGCACACGTGGCCCCTGTGAGTTAGAGCTGATGAGATGGCATTTAGCAAGCCCCCCGGCCCCCTGGGACCTGAGAGCATGGCTTTGGAAGCAGGATTGTTCCTGCTGCTTCCCCCTGAGAGCCATCATGTCATAGAAGAGGACACATGCGGACGGTGAGTAGCTGAGGTGACAACAGAGACACATGGGCAAGCCAAGGATCCCCGACGAGCACCAGGAATGGCCAAGGTGCAGAGCACTGCCTCCCTTCCTTACATAGAGCCTCCGATGAGTAAACAGGAGAGACACCTGGATGAGGACTCCCAACCTGCCCAATTGCAAGGCAGTACACCTCCGTTCTTCCAAGCCACATTCTGTGGTGCATCCCTGGGACACGAAGACACACTGTTGTCCTTGCAGTGGCCACAAGCCATCACCTTACAAGCCTCCCTGTGCCTCCTTCTTTGAAAAGGCATAGTGCAAGGTCAATCGTTGGAAATCAACCACCAAGCCTCTACAGGAGAAAGATAGGACTTTTCTAGCTCCCGCCAAGAGCGACAGTCTCAGAAACTCACAGCGGTCACTTCCACCCTGTCCTACAGGGCTGCCAAGAGATAGCACCAACTCTATGGTAGCAAATTTGCTTTTGGGGAAGCTATGCATACTTGGGAAATAGATGTTTTTGAACTACGGCAGTCGGCCGAAAGAACAGACATGTCCCTCTTGAAGGAAGTCCATCCAAGATGCCCCTTCCGGGCAAGCGCTTGTCTCATGTGGTGTGGACTTGGTATCAGGAGAGACCGGTCCCTGGAGAGGACATTGTGCTTGGTGAAGTGGAGGGGCAGCGGAGGGGCAGCCTAGGAGAAGAAGGCCCTGGGCAAGATGGATGGACACCCCGTGGCTGACCGCTGACCTTTGTACTCATGCATAAGAGTGACCCTGAGGATGGCACACATCTGGGCAGTGCTTGGTTCGCCATGGGTCACTTGGCGGTTGGCAGCATCAGCATCAGACACCGTCAGAGGTTTTCTGCAGACACTTTGTCTATCTGTAGTCCAGCAGGTGAGTTCACACAAGACACAGCAACAAACGGCCCCAGGAAGACTTCTGTGAGGGGAGGTCCTTGGGACATGAGGGGTATTCAAAAACATGCTGAAATGCGATTGTGTGGACATGGCCCAAGACACATATCCTGTCCAAGCCCACCCCACCCACCCCCTTAGTCCCCCACCCCTCCTGTCCCACCACACACACACACACACACACACACACTCTCAGAATCTTTTACATACCCTGTTCCAGACTATCAAGTTTTCCTCTCGCAACCCTTCCATTAAAGATTGGTTTATCTGGCTCTGTGTGTGTGTGTATGTGTGTGTATGTGTGTGTGTGTGTGGAAAATGCATAAAAATGTATATAAAATAAACCCGTTGGCTTCCAGACGACTGTTCATGTTTTGCCCGGAGTGCATTTTTGCGGCTGAATTATAACATTCTGAAAATAAGGGTTCCTAATGAAATGGCGCCCCCCTTTAATGAAGATCGCCGCTCCCGCTATAGTAAAGAGAGTACAATGTCTGGCACGGCGCTCTCTGGAAAAATCGCCTAATATGTAATTTGAGTGGAGGCAGGCTCTCCCCGGGAGCCAAGTGCCATTTCCATGCTGTGGGAACACTCGGCCCAGCAAGCCTCCAGCCCATGCTGACCGCAGGCCACCGGGGGACTCGGGGTGCGGAGACCAGGTGCAGTTAGCGGGGGCTCATGGGCATGCACCTGACTGTGCTCTGTGGGCTTTAGGGGTGCTAAGTCATGAGACCCTAATAGCTACTGGTGAAAGAGGTAGGCAGCCCAGGAAGCTGACAGCCGAGGGAATGGTCTCCAATCGCCGTTGGCAGAGAGGTGACAGCGTTAACCCACAATCCCACAGCCAGCGCCGCCAGCCAGGAACCAGGCCCAATCAATCTGGACCGGGCCCCCACGCATGTTGGCCTCTGATTTGTGCACGCATGTGTGCACTCATATAATATGAGCATCCGTGTGTGTGTGCACGTATGTGTGTGTGGTCCGCAAGTGTGTGCACACATCCATGTGTTCACCTGGTACATGCATGCAGGTGTGTGTTCCCTTGCTGTGTATCCACCTGTGTGTGGGCTCACATCAGGCGTGCCTGCATACGTGTGCTTGCATGGTGCGTGGTCAACTCAAATGCCTCGATTCTTCATCAGCCTTCCTTCTGCAGAGGCTGAATTGTGCACGCTTAGGAAATCAAGCATGGAGAGTGAATACCCTGGCTTGGGCTCCTGAGTCCTCAAAATGTCATCCTGGCTCATTGGCACGTTAAGAGAGACCCTGGGCAGCAGACTCACCCGGAGCGGTGTACTGTTTGATCTTGACTGCTGCTTCCAGGGGCACTGGTGAGGGATGCAGGCAGGAGGCCCCAGGGAATGCTTCCTAAGAAAGCCAATGGGCTCGCCGTAGACAGGAATCAACTCTGTCGGAGCTAGCCATCACAACAATGATAACAACAACAACAAAGGTGGGTTCGGAAGGAAGAGCCCCTGTGCGGACCGGGCAGGCAGGACCCAGCTTTCTCTCTGGCCTGAGTGGAGGTGCCTACACCACTCACACCAGACAAGTCACAGGAGCAACACAACACGACTTGTGTCCCCTGAACAGAGACAGTGCTTTTAACAGTCAGTGCAGAGCAGTCCTCTTCTCAGAAGCTTTCCTTCTGGTGGGCCTGGGGATCTGTCCCCAAAGGCCAGAGTCTGGAAACAGAGCCGGCTTCTCCTCTGCACTCCTGGGAATCATGCCTGGGGGGCAGCAGCAGTATCTGTGTCACCATCATCCTTTTCATCGCTAGCTGCAGCAGCATGGACAGCAGCAGCAGCAGGGAGCCATCAGGCTGTAGGAGGTCATGCCCCCAGGTGGGTGGCTTTGCAGGCCGAAGACCAGGGATTCTTCTGGGAGGGAAGGATGGAAGATGAGGGCGGCTGCCCCTGACTAGTGGTCCGCCAGGGGTTTGAGACCACGAGCATCGGTTTCCCTCGGAGGTGCTGGGGTTGAGGATGAGGGTCCCTGGCCTCCACTAGGAATGGGACTTGGCAATGCCGCCTCTGAAGATGCTCTCGGTCATTGAGGGAGGTGCCTGCTGTAGGACAGGGAGGAGGTGGCCCTGGGGGTTTCTCCATTGGTTTAATTCTTTTGCAGGAGTAGAAAGTACAGAGATGGGACTCAGAGCTGAGGGCGGTTTCAAACTGCTGACCCTGATATGAACAGCCCCACCAGGAACCACAAAGCCCACCAGGACTCATTCCTGAAAGGCGTGGAGCGTGTCATCACAACTGTCCCCTGGAGATGGACACAGGACCTGCCCCATTCTCCCTATCTCCAAGGAACGAACGGTAGGCCCGCCCAGACTGGGTCCTGCCCGCGCACCCAGAGTCATTAGGCTAGCTGATAAGCGGGGATTATTAATTAAAGGGTTCAAGCGTGCACTTCCAAGGGTGACAACGGCGGGCCCTGTAAATCAGACTTAATGGGGGGAGAAATTCCTTACGGACGTGCTCCCTAATGATAACGAATTGGTTGGAGCAGATAACAGGCCACAGCTGTGGCTCTCCGCCCAGTGCCGGCCCAGGGGTGAGCCGTGCCAGCTGCATCCCAGCACCTCCCATGGAGGCTGACCTGTGCCGTGAGCCCACAGCTGCCCAGCCCCTTAGCCACGTGAGGCTGCTGGGAAAATGGAGGCCAGAGGAGTGGAGTGGGTCATGGAGGGGTCCCACGGCTGGGAGCAGGGACTCACGCCCCGTCCAGAGGGCTCCTTACAGGCCACACCTTGCTCTCCTCTCCTGGCTTGCTGCTGCTTTGGGGCTGGTCTGCTGGCTCTGCTGGAAGGAAGGGTTTGAGTGTGAGCTGTCAGGTGACACAAGGGTGACATGTTGGGTGCTGTGTTAGACCAGTTGCCCAGAGAAACAAATCCAGAGGAGACTCCTTTATGTCTAGGAGAGATATGTATATCAAAGGGTAATGGTGTCTTAAGAAAGCATCCTAGCTCAGTCCAGACCAAATCCGTAAGTTTAATAGTCCAATAGTAACCCACGTGTCTCATGCCAGTCTTTAAATTCCTCTTCTGACTCAAGCAACACAGGCAATGATGCTGAACACAGGAAGGTCACAGGCCGGTGGGTGGGAAGTCTTGTGGATCCAGTGGTAGTGGAAGCATCTCAGCGCTGGCGTGGGTCTCCATGAGGCTCCTCCAGCTCCAGGGCTCTGGCTCTATCCGTGTGTCTCCATGTGGCTTGTCACAGGAATGGAAAGCAGAGAGTAGTGTCCTGCCTCCAGAGAGGAAGACAGGAGTTCCCAGAATCCTCAGGAGAAGGCCATGCCCACACAGAAGCTTCACTGGCGATGACCTGATGGACAGGTTAAACTCTCCTTCCCCCCCTCCCCCTGCTCAAGTTGACAGAAGATGATGTAACAGCTACAGTCACTAACCCCAAGGTCAACAGTGTGAACCCACCAGTCACTCCAATGGAGTAAGATGAGTTCACAGAAAGAGGGTCTTGGAGCAGTTCTGCTCTGTCCTCCAGGGTCTCCGTGGGTCGGCCTTGACTGCATGGAAGTGAGTTTCGTGTTTTGATTTAGCTTCCATGAGCTCGAATAGACTTGCGAGGAAGCAGCAACAACTCAGAGCTTCTTTCTTTAGGCCTGAGCTCCGGTGGCGTAGTAGTTGTGTGCGGGACTGCGGCCCACTGGGACGGAGGTTCGATTCCAGCAGTGGGGCTGGGCCTCCTACTCCCACCACTGGAGAGCAGTGATGCCCACAAAAAAACAAAAAACAAACAAAAAGCTTCTTTCTTTCTTTAAATCAGTTTCATTGATATATAATTCATGTACCATACAATTCAATGGTTTGAATATATTAAAGAGTTAGGCAATCATCATCACATCAATTTTGGAACATTTTCATATCCATTGGCTCTTCATTTCCCCCGATCCTCCCTGAAATGACCCTAAGAAACCATTGTTCTAGTTGTGGTCTCTAGAGATTCGCCTAGCCTGTGTTTCCTATAAAGAAAATCATACAACAACAGCCAAAAGCAAAGGACAGCAACAAAATAAACCCAACCACAACAAATTAAGACACAGAAAAACTGCAAGCCAGAGGAAGCAGGAAATTACAAAAGCTCAAATTAAGCATGGGTCAAAAGGGGAAACAAATGATAAGATGTTACATTGTACCCTAATTTTGTCTACATTGATCCACTTTTCAATGTACTCTATCTGAAGATAAGACTACTCCCATTCCTGGTCAATGGACTAAGGGAATTAAATGGAGGTTGAATCCATGTGTAAAGTGACCAGATAGATGTATGCTTTTAAACAATTTTTCCCATGTCCCATGGCACTTTTTAAAGTCCTGGTTTTTGAAAAGAAATCAAGACAAGCTAGGGAACAACTGGAGAATGGGAAGGGAATATACTCCCTTTACCCCCTACCTCCCCACCCCCTGGTCAATGGTGTCTCACTTTACCAAGGTTAAAACCTGGTCACTTTACCCATGTGGAATCTCTGCCAATGGATTTGGGGCTTCACTGTCCACTGTAGCGTTCTGAAAATCGGGTGCTCAGAATTTAGGCTTTACTATGGCCCCCTCCCTCTGATCATGAATTGTATTATTCATGATCCTTTGATCACAGTAGCTAGTGTGTTTCCTCCACGGGCATTCCACGGACCCCTCACTTCGATGGCGGCTCGTTTGAATACCAATCTTTAAGAGCCCAGGTACTATTCTCTCTGATCGCTGGGCGCCCTCTGATTAAGAAGCAAATTCATGATGAGTTGCACTGTGTGCCCACACAGTGTATGTCAGCATCCTACTCCTTCTACCAAACCCAACTCAACCCACTGGTTCCAACCCATAGTGACCCCATAGGACAGGAGACCCTCTCTCGAGGGTTTCCGAGTCCATCGATCTTTACAGGAGTGGATTGTCCCATTGGCATCCCAAGGAACAGATGAGGGCTTTGAGCTGTCGAGCTTACAGTAAGCAGCTTACTACAGCCTACTGCCCTTCTTCTCTGTCACCAGGGCTCTTGACCTGCAGACAGGTGGAGGAGTCCATTCGGGAACAAGCTCTTTCTTTCTCTGTTGCACTCACAAGGCCACCTCGGTCTGTCTTCAACCCAGCCCTTTCCACTTTGGGGATGAAAGTTCACGGAGCACATTCTGTCCCCCTTCAACACGCACTGTCTTCAAGCCCACGCAGCCTCAAAGTGACCCCCTGTGGGTTTCTGAGGCTGTCACTGCTTACAGAAGGAGAAAGTCCAGTGTCTCTCCTGAGGTTTTGAACTGCAGACCGAGCAGATCCCAGCCTAAGGCATAACCACCACACCACCAGGGCTCCTTCCCCGTTCAACGAGTTACTGCATCATCCTTTGTGATGTGCCTGGAGGTCACGACGTTCTTTCTGCTTCCTGCTTGGGCCCCTCTCTCTCCATCTAGCCTTTGTTTCTTCTTCTTCTTCTTCTTCTTCTTAGCTTTATTTGGGGGCAAATCCCGCCTTTGGAGTCTTGTCTGATTGATCCTTTTGATCCTCCTTCTGAGGAGGAGTCTCCCCACGACTGTCCTCTTTGGGGACGCGAAGGGGCCCTGGTGGTGTGGTGGGCTACACGCTGGCCTGCTAGTCACCAGCTTAGTTGTTCAAATCTGCCAGTCACTCTGAGGGGGAGCGATGGGACTGTCTGCCCCTGTAAAGACTTTCCCAGACGGAAACTCAAAGGGGCAGTCCAACTCTCTTACAGACTTGATGGCAGAGAATTGTTGATGCTGTTGTTGTAGCCTTGTTTACCGCATGGCTAGGTGCGGGATGAAGACAGGACTTTTCCACAACTATATACTCCCAAATCTTAAACAAGCTATTTAGCAGCATTTAGTGTGCAAGTTAAATTAGCTGTTCTTCCTGAAGCTCCCAGTTACATGAAGTCTTTGTGTGGCTCACAATGAAGTTGACTAAGATAGCTATTCTCCCTGAAGCTCCTAGTTAGCTGAGTCCTCTGTACAGCTGACTCCCCTGCTGTTAGAATGATGGTTTGCTTCCCTGGAGGCCTGTGGGTGGGATTCAAGAGCCAGTGTCAATGACTCCTAACAGGACAGACCTGTTCATCTTTCCCCAGGAGCCTGAGGTCTTCCCTTACCACATCCTTCTCCCCTTCGTCAGTAGGCATCCCTAAGCCGTTGTCACCCCTCTTGCTACATGTTCTGTGATGATAGAGCTCATGTGTCCCCCATAAGGTTATTTAAATGGGGAAAATTAAAGTTCAATCTCTCTTCTGCCTCTCTCCCACCCCTGAGCGCCAGACACTCTGGGCACCTCTCCCTCATCATGTAATCTCTTCCCCTACTCCCTCTCCACGTGGACCATCCAGCGGGGCAGAGGAGAGCATGCTACCCTGATGTGATATATATATGACCCTTATTGTTTCTCTCTCTCTCATGCTCTCTATATCCTTGCTATAATAAATAATAATTATCACCGAATAACCTCGCCTATTGACCACGTGATGTCTGTGTCAGAAGCTGGCCTTCTTCTGATCGCGAGGACCCCTGGTGGCATGGTTGGATAAGCACGGGACTGTGAATCACAAGTTTGGAAGTTCGATGACACCGGTGCTCCTTGGGGGGAAAGATGAGGCTTTTGCTCCTGAGAAGTGACCGCCTCTGAAGCCCAACATGGGCCGTTCTTCCATGTACCAGGGTCACTGGGAGTCAGAATCGGCTGGCTGGCAGTGGGTCTGAAGATTTTGAAAAATCTTCACCTGGCTCAGTGAACAAGGCTGATCCCCGTGGTCTGGAGGAGGGCCACTTTCAAATCTTACACGATTGCCATTTTCAGGACGAGGGAGTACCAGCCCCTAGCCATGGTCTTCTCCTTCATCACAAACGCCTGTGAGAGGTGGAGAGTGAATCCGGAGGCGCAGAGAGGGACTGACGCCCTTGAACTGTGGTGCCGGGAAGAACCTCGAAAGTACCATGGTATATCAGAAGAACCAACACACCTGTCTTGGAGGAAGGACGGACAGAGGGCATCTTAGGAGCCAGGATGGCGAGATGTCATCTCAAGTACTTTGGACGTGGGGTCAGGAGAGACCCGTCCCTGGAGAAGGATGTCCTGCTGGGTGTGGTGGTCAGATGGTTCGTCAACTTGATGGTACTTGTGTGGAGGTAGGGGTGGAGTTCCATCCACTCAACAGGTCACAGTCTGATGATGCCTTCTGGGGGTGTGGCTTTTTTTATAAGACATACTGAGAGCCTCTTTCTTTCTCTCTCTCTCTCTCTTTCTCGCTCTCTCTCTCTCCTTCTCACCTTTCTGCTGACCCTGGGGCATACACATGCCCTGAGATGCTCACCGAACATTGGTTCCTCGAGACTCTGTGCCCATTGGCCTGACACAGGACTGGGCAGCGTTTTGTCCCGTGGCACCCAGGGCCACCCAGGCAGCCCTTCGCGTGGTGACATGAACTCTATCAAGTCTGTTGAGAATCGAGGGTGGTGAGCCTTCTTCCTCTCTCTTCCTTGGCTGGTGTTCCTGGAAGGGGGCAGTCCCCGGAGAAGGACACCATGCTGGGTAAAGCAGTGCATCACTCTAAAGAGGAAGGCCCTCTACGGGATGGGCTGACTCAGGGCCTGCCTTGAGGGACTGCCACAAAGCGCCCGGGGTGACGATGGTGCCGGCCGAGGAGGTGGTTTGGTTGTGAGGCTCATCTACCGTCACTATGAGTCGGAATCAACTCAACGCCACCTCACAACGCAAGTTCTTGTTCCCCGAGGCAAACCTACCATTGTCCTGCCTGCTTGTGTATTTCCTTGGAGCTGTCTTGGGGTGTTAGAAAATTGGATTAAGCTTCAATCGCATTTTCTCCTAAACACGAAAGTTCAAAATTAGTAGCATATTTCGAACAGACCTCACTTAAAGCAAATCGAATTAAAGGAGGTTGTTTTAAAACGGGGCCCTCCTGTATACATAATGAAGCCTGGGTTGGAAAGGCTAACGGAGCGAGGTATGTTTGTAAATACTGGAAAGCTCAAAATGGCTTTGACCTTGTGATATTTGAACCATATTCTTGGAAATGGCATTCAACTTGGAATCGACATCCTGCGGATTTACAGCCTCCCTCTTCCCCCCGCCCCCTCCCCACCGCCTTCTACATATTGCTTTGGAATTTCATTACAAGCTCGTTTGATGATGTTTCGCATTTATAAACCTCGATGCTATCCGAGGTTACCCAAGATCAAAGGGGACAGAGAGGGGAAGGTCTCTTTGAGGGCTCCCATTCAGCCTTCAGAGCCCCCACTGTCTTCGGGATGGGCAAACGGAGACCCGAGGAAGCTGAGTGCATTGGTCAGCTCACGGAGAGCTGCTTGTGCAGTCTGAGAGTTGATTCTGGGGCTCCCCAGAGAAGACTGGAATGGGCACAGGCTTTGAAGGAACTTGGCACAAACATTGGTCTCACTCAGCTGCTTATCGAAAGATGGGAAGTTGGAGCCACCAGGGATATAGGGCCTTCAAAGAGGGGCCTGGCGGTCTACTCCCGAACCCTCAGAACCTGATCACTCTCTACGCGGCAGGAACACAATTCTAAGTTGGCAGACTGGACAGGGTCCCCAGGAGGCAGAATGGAGTGGTGGTGGTGGTGGTGGCGGTGGGGGTGGTGGTGGTGTTGGTGGTGGTGGTGGTCCTTGCTGGCTGCCTCAGCTCCCTTTGCCCCTGTGAAGTGGGGGCAGATGTCCCCGAGAGGGGCTGCTGGGAGGACGAACGGAGGGAGTGAATGGCTCACAAAAGCGAAAGGCAGAGTTTAAGGCTTTTGGAAGGATGCCCGCTTGTCGATTCTGTCCCCATTCCTGGCAGCCCTGCGCATGATGTCAGAGCGTCGCTGCGTTCCGGCGGCTTTCCCACGGCCAATCCTTCTGCCCGAGACTGCTATGCCTTTCCTCTGAGCCACTTGGGGGTGAACTCAGGCCCTCCAACCTTTCCAGGCATAGCCGAGCTCGTTAACCCTTCCCATCATCCTCTTCCCAATGACGCAAGGCGATGCATCTGCACAGGGGGTACCACCGCGGACTCGAACATGGCGACGGAGGGGATGGTGGCGCAGGGCCAGGCGGTGTGTGGCATGTCCAAGAGTCAAAATGGACTCCACAGCACCTAACAATGTCCAGAACACTATGCCACCCTCCTCCGTGGCCAGCGCCTCTTCCTCCACAAAAGGTGCGGAGGTGAGCTGCAGCAGGGGCCGGTGGCTCATGAGCGGCTGACGCTGTGGCTCTTGGGGCTGGGGGTGGAGTATGGGACGGGGCGTTGTGCAGCAGGAAGGGACCCTTGCTGGCAGATGGGTGACATCAGGTGCCAAGGGCCTGGCAGGCGGAGGAGGGATCCAGTGTCCCCCGGTCTTTGTTCCTGGGACATCCTTCCCCACGGTTCGCACCTGCTGGGTCGTGACTCCCACATCGCTGCCCAGGAAGCCTTCCTGCCCTTTGTCACCTTGAGCGTTGAGTTAGGGGCTGTGTCTGACTGTGTGCCATCAAAGTCATTTCAAAACCCACCGCCCTGGCGCTGATTTTGATACCTGCCAACCCTGGGTGGGGCGGCCCTTCTCCTCAGTGTGTGTTTGAGATGAACTTGTGCTTCACTAAAGCCCCGGCTCCCCTCCTTGCAGAGGCTCCTCCTGTTTCAGCCACTCAGACCCATGTTCCCATCCCAGGGAGGAGGATTCTGGAGGGGTTGTGAGGCTGTGGGCTCTCTCTCTCTCTTTTTCGCCTTCCCTCCCTCTCTCTCTTTAATGTTATTTCATCTATTTATTTTTTTTAACAGTCTATCATTCAATGGTATCAAGCACATTCGTACATATATTGCCATCAGCATTTCCAAAACAATCTCTTTCTACTTGAGTCCTTGGCGTCAGCCCCTCTTCCCCTCCCTCCCTCCCACCCCCCTGAAACCTTGATCAATGATGCATAATGATTGTTCTTTCTTGTCTCACACTCTCTGTGGTCTCCCTTTATCCCCCTTTCTGTTACTTGTCCCCCTGCGAAGAGGTGCTATATATCCGACCTAGTGATGGGGTCCCCCTTTATCCTTTCCCCCCTGCTTAGCCACCCCCCTCCCCTCATCATATAGCTACCTCCATTAACTGTTCCTCAGGGGTTTATCTGTTCTGAATTCCAGGTGTCAAGAGCTCTTATCTGTTTCAATGTATGTACTACAGTCTAGTCAGATTCATAAGGTAGAACTGAGTTGTTTCAGGGGTGGGGGGGTTGAGGGAGGCAGAGAGGAAACATTGGGAAACTAGAGGAATGATGTATGTTTCGTCGGTGCTACACTGCACCCTCGTCGAATCACTCTTTCCTTTTAACTGTTCTGTGAGGGCATACCCCGTTGTCTGCAGATAGACTGTGGGTCCCCACTCCAACCCTCTCTTTCACTTTGATATAATTGTTTGTTTGGGGTCTTTTGATACTTCCTCATACCTGATCCCATCGACACCTAATGATCACAAAGGCTGGTGTGCTTCCTCTAGGTGAGCTTTGTTGCTTCTCTGCGAAATGGCCGCTTGGTTAGCTTCATGCCTTTAAGACCCTAGATGCTACATCTTTTGATAGCTGAATACCATCCGTTTTCTTCACCACAACTATTTTGTCTTCAGTGATCGTGAAAGGAAGGTGAGTATCAAAGAGTGCCAGGTTATTAGAACAAAGTGTTCTTATGTTAAGGGAGGCCTTGAGTAGAGGCCCAAAGTTCATCTGCTATCTTAGTACTTAACATATAAATATACATACATTGGCCTCTATCCTTTCATTATAAATTAATATCTTTTCACATATACATGCCTATATATATATAAAGGTACCTATATAGTGGTACCTCTATAAATAGCTTTTGCCTTCTGCTTCTCTCTTCTACTTCCTTTCATCTTCCTCTGTCCTACTATCATGCCCACCCTCCCTTTGACTCTCAGCATTTCCTCTCAGATACCTTGCACTCGATCAACCCCCACCAAGCAGTATGTGCCATCAATTTTAGATCTCATGACAGACAGAGAAAGAAACAATGAGTCAGACATACATGACATCAGGGTAACATCCTCACCTCCGCCCGTATGGTGGTCCGCATGGAGAGGGAGAGGGAGAGTGAACATTACTTTTCCCCGTTTAAGTCGCCTAACAGGGTACACATAAGTTCCACAGTCACCGGTCAGGGCATACCACAAGCAGGGGCTGTCTTAAGGACTACAAGATGATAATGGTTTAGGGATGCCTCATGACTAAGAGGAGAGGGATGTGATAAGGAAAGGCTTCAGACTCCCGGGAGTAGGAGAACAGGTCTATATTGTTAGGGGGTCATTGACAATGACTCTTGAATCCAACCCATAGGCCTCGAGGGAAACAGATCACTATCCTAACTTGAGTCATGCAAAGTCCTCGGATAACTGGGGGCATCAGGGAGATTAGCTATCGTAGTCAGCCTCATCACGACAGACGAAGACCTCATAAAATTGGGAGTCTCAGTGAGAATGGCTAACTGAACTAGAACACTAAATGTTGCTAAATTGCTTGCTTAATATTTTGGAGTATATGACATGGAAAAGTCCCGTATTCATCCCACACCTGCTGCCTCTTCTCCCATGTCCCCCGGAACTGCCAGTCCTGTTGTTTGCTCCTCAGGATTGTTCATCTTGCCTGTCTTACACAGATAGGTTATTTTTTTTTAATTTAAGGTCATTTTTAGAATAGTTTAATTTTTGGTTTAAAGATATGCATCTTCTCTATAGGGGAACAGCCCATCCCAACAAATAAAATCAACAATATCCTGCTAAACTCCATCTACATGTAGCTCCCTGTGATTTATTCCCCCCCCCCCACCCCATGGTTCCTCCTGAAGGAGCCTGAGGGACCTAGTGAGTCACAGGTTTGGCCATTAACTGCCAGGTCAGCAGTTCAAAGCCACCAGCTGCTCGTTGGGAGAAAGACGATGCATCTGTTTCATGAGAGTCAGAGTCTCAGAAACCCGCAGAGGTGAATCTACCCTGTCCTAGAGGGTCTTCGTGGGTCCTCGATGCCACTGGAAGAGAGAACCTTCCTCTTACTCTGTGTCCCCGCCTCTCTCCCTGTCCCCACACCAGTCCCTGGCCTACCCATAATACCCAGTCTTTTTTTTTAATGAAAAAAAAAAGACTTTTCTTTTTGTTGTTCCTTATACTACTGGTGTCGCTGAATATTTCTTTAATAAGATTGACTAACTTCGCTCAATGCAATGTTCTCCAGTTTTGTCCATGTCTTGAGGTGCTTAAGAGCGTTGTCATTGTTTTTCTTCTTAAGCAGTTCTCTCGGGATAGAATCCACGTATGGTACAATTCAATAGTTCGATCTTATCAAGAGGGGTTCTACAATCATTCCCACCATCGACTGACTGGCCATTGTGCTTTAGTGATGCACAATATTCCATCCTATGAGTGGACCACAGTTTGTTTGCCTGTTCCTCTATCAATGGACTCTTCTGGTTGCTTCCAAGGTATTTGCCATGATGGAAATTGCGACAACAAACCTAGGTGTCCACCGAGACTGGAACATCTTTAAAGGAGCAGGCAGCCTCATCTTCCTCCCTCAGAGCAGACGGTGGGCTTGAACTTCTGACTGTGCTGTTAGCAGCCCAAAGGCTCACTCACAAAGCCACCAGGAGAGCAGCTTCACTCAGGAGAGCCAGGGCTTGTTGCTACTGATTTGACCCAGCTCATTTCCACCCAAGGGGGTCAGAGCAGACACCCTCTAGGCTGGGTTTTCAAAGATAGATCGCCAGGCCTTTCTTCAGAGGCATATCCGGGTGACCTTGAACCTCCCACTTTTCCAGCAGGTGGCTGAGTGCTTCCCTGTCTGCGGCACTCAGGGAGACACCTACGGATCCAGGGAGAAACAGGGTACCTGGGGCTGGTGTTGCAGACTAGTGATGCCCCAGGGACTCAGTCCATCTCTTTCTGCACCATAAATCTCAGTGCACTCCATTCACTGATATGGTCACAACATCCATTCACTCTCCAGGCATAAGACAAAGATGGAAGTGTCAGGAGGCATGCTTACACTTTCCTGGGATTCTCGGACTACCACTGTGTATGGGTGATGGCAGGTTAAAGATGGCCATATCCTCTTTGCTCCTCCCCTCATTGATGGGTAGGGTCTACACCCTTGTGGCAGTCATGTGCTTATGTTAATTTCATGATTGAGATGTAGGGGTGGAGTCTAGCCTGTTAATCTGGAGATAGCCATTGAGTAGCCAGTGAGGCCTCCATGTGGGCATGGCTTTCTCCTGAAACTTCTGGGAAATCTCGTGATATTTCTCTCGGGGAGATGAGAAGCTATCCCCCCAGTGTTGGGAGTTAGTTTTAGAGACAAGGAACTGTGGACAAGACAAGATGGCAGTGTCCGTGAGCTAAAGGAGCCAGAGGAGAAGCCATACAGCCTTACTCTGATGGAAGCAGACCTCTGAAGCTGGAGAAGCCACCTGGAGACCCCTGCCAGTGGTGAGTTGCTTCTGTCATCACTGGATGCTGTTGAAAGACCCTGAGCCCTGGAAATGAGGAGTCATGGGGACCCCTGCTGGCATCGGGACTCTGCACCCACTGGTCTGTGACTTCGTGAGTTGGAAGAAGACTTTATAGACTGATATCGGGTATATGGACTAGTATCAGACTTATGACTTTGAACTGGACTGGGTTGGGATGCTTTCTCAGTGTTCCATTCCTCTTGTATATAAACCTTTCCCTTCTATCTATATGCGTGTCTATGGATTTGTTTGTCTAGTTTATCTGGATTAACACAAACCCTCTTTCCTGAGATCTTTGACTGCTGGAGAAATACCGGTGTGAGTCTAGAAATCTTGCTCGTAGAGTTCTGTTGATGTTATGGTGTGACCGATAATGTTGTCATTGGCTAATGTTCAGGCCCTCTGGGAAGCACAGCTGAATGCTGCCTGCCATGGATGACTTTCTGGTATTGAAAACATTGATGACATAGCTTCCTGCATCAGAGCAACATGTTCGCTCAGCTCGGCGCCATGCAATAAGTTCTGACTCTGGCAACCTTACGGACATCAGGAAGAAGCACTGCCTGGCCCTGCTCCAAACACACACCTATTGTCCTCTGACCCCACTGTTGGAGCCATTGCATCCTTCCCTCTCACTGAGAGTCTTCCTCTTTTTCGATGACTCTCCCAACACTTTGACTGGCTTTTCCCAAGTATAATATCCTTCTCCAGGGACTCATGGCTCCTGAGAACACAGCCAAGGTGTGTGAGAAAAAGCCCTCATTTCTTTCTTTCTTTCTTTTTTTTTTTAGTTTTTTTTGGCATCACTGCTCTCCGGTGGTGGGAGTAGGAGGCCCAGCCCCACTGCTGGAATTGAACCTCCATCCCAGTGGGCCGCAGTCCCGCGCACAACCACTACGCCACCGGGGCTCAGCCCCTCATTTATTTTTTTTTATTATTATTTTTTAAATTTTAGGCATCACTGCCCTGGTGCTGGGAGTAGGAGGCCCAGCCTTTGCTCCTGGGAACTGGAATTGGACCTCCAACCCAGTGGGCCGCAGTCCCATGCACAACCACTATGCCACCGGGACTCAGCCTTAAAGCCCTCATTTCTTAAGGAGCTGTACTTCTTCCAACACAGATGTGTTCATTGTTCTCATGGCCCATGCATTTTCAATATTCTTCACGAATGCTGCTGTTCAAATGCATCGATTCTTCTCTCTTTCTCACCCATTGTCCAGGAGACAACGGGAGACACCGTGACTTGGAGTTAAGAGCACCTCAGTCCTCAAAGGGACATTTTTGTTTTGTTTTTTTTAGCACGTTATTTACTTTGTAAATGTTTCATGGTGAATTGGGTAACAATTTTCAGCACCTTAAAAGAGGTATTTTGCAGCAGATTTGCCCAGGGCAAATATTTGATATTTTTTGACCTCTGTTTTCCTGGGTGTGGATGGTGGAGTCAAGGAAAATGTGAATCCTTGACAGTGTTGATCTTTTCTCCATCTATCAGGTTGTTGCTTCCTGTTCCAGTTGTGAGGATTTTAAATTTTTTTATGCTATCCTGCAATCCGTCTAGCAAGCTGTAGCCTTGGAGTTGCTTCAAGTCCTTTTTGTTTCCCACAAGCAGAGCCGTGTCACCTGCACATCACAGGTTGTTGCTGGGTCTTCCTGATGCCGTGATCTCGGTCATAGAGTCCAGCGTCTCGATTGCTGACTCAGCATCACGTCCGAGTAAGTATGGGGTACGCTGGCAGACCTGAAGCCTTCCTGTTATTAACCCCCTCCTTCTGCTTGAACAGCCATCTCTGATCCAGGTACAGTGTTCTGGAATTTTCTTTCTTCTCCATCAATCTTTTTGATATACATAGTGTGTTAGGATCCACACAGTGGGATGCCTGAACGTAGTCCATAGGATCCACATACACATCCTTGCGGTGTGCTCTGCTTTCAGTCGAGACCAATCTGACTCCAGCAATGATGTCCCTCCTTCCCCATCCACTCCTGGATCTGGCTCCTGTCTGTGGCAGTTCCTGTCCATGTCACACTGCAGCTGTTGCTAAAATGACCTCCAACAAAATTGTACTTGTATGTGATGTCAATAATGCTGCTAGATAACTGCTCCATTCCATTGGAATGCACTTTCTTTGAAGTGGGCACTCATGTGGATCTCTTGCAGCTGTCTCCCTAGTTTTATAGCAGAGATGAGTGAACATGCCTGCTTGACATCGTAGAAATCTCTCAAACGGAATTCCATCGAGACGTGGAGACTTGCTACTCAGCAATGCCTCAGTGTAGCCTGGAATTTCTGCCTTAACATCACCCGTCCTTGGTGACCAATTCTCTTGAGTATAACGACTCTGTGTATTCCTTCCATCTTCTTGTGATTCTTCCCGGGTCATTCACATTTGTTCCTGGAATGTGTCACTTGTGCCACTGGAGGCTTGCACTTTTTCCTGAGTTGTTTTGGTTTGAGTGTGATCTGAATTCAGCTGACCTCATGGCCATTGGATCCATTCTGACTCACAGTGTCCCTGTAGGACAGGGTGGAACTGCCCCTGTGGGCTTCAGGGACTGGAACTCTTTATGGGAGTGGAAAGCCTTATCTTTCTTCCATAGAGCGTCGGGTGGGTTAGAACTGCTCACCTTGTGGATCGTAGCCTGATGCACAACAGCTCCACCGCCGGGACTCTGCAAGGCTTTCATTGGCCTTGCTTCCTGATCGCCCATTGTCTGATGCTCTGCGGAGACCTTAGCAGCACACAACCCCCCACAGACAGGCCGATGGTGACTGGGGCGGTTGCAGCGAAGTGACTGGGGGTGGGGGGTGGGGGGGGGATGACTCTTCTCTCCATCTTCTTAGGAGCCCTGGTGGCCTAGTGGTTGATGAGTTGGACTGTTAATTGTATGGTCAACAGTTCAAAGCTACCAGACTCTCTAAGGGAGAAACATGAAGCTGTCCGCTCTTGGAAATATTTCTAGCCTCAGAAACCCATGTGGGCAGTTCTCCTTTATCCTTTGGGGTTGCTGTAAATCAAGTCGACTCAAGCAGTTGTTTTTTTGAATTTACTGGGTCAGGTGGCCATTGACTATTGACCTGTTTTCTGTCAGACAGCACCTGAGATTGTTGAGACGGACTCCTGGCGTGCAGACAGAGCTCAAACTCCAAACTCACTGCCAGCAAGTCAGTTTTGACTCAGGGCGAGTGACCCTGTAGGACAGGGTAGAACTGCCCCCTGTGGGGTTCAGGGACTGGAACTCTTTACAGAGGTAGAGAGCCCGGTCAACGTCCTACAGAACAGCTGGTGGTTTCGGACTGCGGATGCTGTGTTGGCAATCCCACACGTCGCACCTCTGCCACCAAGGTTCCTGTGCACAGCTTCATGCGTTAGGGGTCTCATCGAATGGATCATGGCAAAGCGGGTGGGGCTACTGACTCCTGGCTTCTCTCTCTGTGTGTGAGACGACACGCCGGGAGAGTGTGCTGGGTTGTTCCTCGCATCCTAAAAGAATGCAGCAAGAGTGATCACAAGGAAAGCCTTCTTGTCAACATTGCTGCGAACTGAGTCTCCCCTTGGGCAGGTTTCCTTCTGCGTCTTAAGATTCGCCGTGGCAGTGCTCTTCCCAGAGGCAGGTCTAGGAAGTCAGAGGCCACCCTGGAAGGGGACTTGGTTCTAATGGGAAGAAGCCAGGTCGGACTTTTACTGGCTGAAGTTGGGACTTCCGAAACATTTGAACAGGCACTTCCCAGTCCCCAAGCATCCTGCTGGTGATGTGAGCTGGGAGCCAACTCATCTCCATGCTCTTCACTGGAAGGTCACGAGGAGCCAGTCTAGTGACTAGAGTCTTTCTCACTCCGTCTTCATCCCACCCACACAGCCACATCCACAGTTCATTCGGAAACGTGCTTCCTGAGCTTCCGCTGTGTGTCAGGCGTTGCCGTGAGACGGCGGTGAGTTGGTTCTGACTCTCTGCTACCCTCGCGCACATGAGAGCAGACCCTGCCCGCTCCTGTACCGGCCTCACTCTTGTTCTGATGTCGGAGCCCAGGGGTGCGGGCGCTGAGTCGATCCATTTTGTGAAGGGTCTTCCTGTCTTTTGCTGCTGTGTTAGTCTGGGTGGACTAGAGAAACACGTTCCTGGATACTCACATGTGTCTAAGAAAGCGCTTTAGCTGAAGAGGAATTGTATGTGAAGAAGACACCGCCTCCCAGTCCAGAGCAGGTCCATAAGCCTGCTATGAGCCCATCTGTCTCATTCTTCTACAGATGCATGCGGCACGTGCAGTGATACTGAAAGCAGCAGATCACAGGCCAGGGGGTGGGAAGTCTTGTGGAAGCTTCTCAGCGCTGGCGTGGGCTTCCTAATGGCTCCTCCAGTTCCAGGGCTCTGGCTCCATCAGCATAGCTCCACATGGCTTGTCAAGGGGAATGTCAAGGAGAGAGAGAGAGAGAGAGAGAGAGAGAGAGAGAGAGAGAGAGCTCCCTCCATGGAAGAAGACAGGAGAAGACCATTTCCGCACAGAGGCCTCATGGATGGTGACCTGATTGACAAGCCAGACTCCATCCCTTTGCTCAAGTCAACAGGAGATTATGTAGCTGTTAGAGCTGCCCCTCTACTCGACCAACCATGATGTCCTTCTCCAAGGTCTGGTCTCTCCCGACGTCATGTCCACAGTAGGTCAGAGGAAGTCTTGCCATCCTGGCATCTCAGGATCCTTCTGGCTGCACTTCCTTCCTCTAAGACAGATTTGAGTGTTCTTCTGGCAGTTCATGAAACATTCACTCTTCTCCACCAGCATCACGAATCAAATTCAGCGATCATCTCTGGTCTTCCTCATCCGCTGTCCAGCTTTCACACGAACCCCATTAAATCAATAGCGCATACAGGGGTCCTGTACAAAGAGACCTGGACCGGGAGCCAGCAGGGGCCACATGGAGGAGACAAAACAACTGGAGGTCTCAGAGCCAGGTTTCCACAGTTTCTTTCTCATGGATGTAAGGGCCCAGCACGTTCCCATAAACCGTGGCTCAGGAATCCAGGCTTCTTTGGTTGGTGACACCCACACCTTTCACCCGGGGCTGCCAAGTTTCACCTCAGAAGGAGGAGGGAAGGTGGGAGGAGCACCCACCATGCTTTGTTTAAGGACCAAGGCCCACCCAAGTTGACATCCCTTCTGCTCATATTCCATTGGTCAGAATACAGTTGCCCGGTCTGACAGCAAGGAGCACCAGGTAATCAAGAGACCAGGACAAGTCTGGGAAGATGAAATGGGGTCACCCCACCCCCAACACAGGACACCACCATCACCGTCACTGCTGTGATGACGTGTGTGATTTGGTCATGCCTGCTCCTGTGCAGATAAGAGACTTGGAAACCCGGTTCATGGACCCTCTGGCTGGCTCCCCCCCCACCCCCCTTTCGCCGCCTCCCACGGCCGGCATCTGGAACCTCTAAAGAACTCATTGAGCACGAAGACCAGGGCGGTGCTGTGGGGGGCTTCCCTGAATGGGAAACCCAAACTGCCCTTACAGAGAGGAATTAACTCAAAAGAAGTCCTTAGGATCACAAATCATTCACAGACGCTGCCCAAAAGTGTGCAAAGAATGGCCACTGGCTGTGGGAGTGTATTCCTGTGAACCTCCCCATCATAAATAGGTGGGTGGTTGGGGGGTGGGAAGGGAGACTAGGGAGGTCAGACATCAGTCCCATCTACTTCTCCTCCTGCCCCCCTTGCCACTCCCCGTGTCCTCCTCTTAAGCAAGAAGAGGTGTTCTTTGGACTCCCTCCCCTCCTTGCATCTGACTTTGGTGGGGGGTGGGAGGTCCCACTGGAATAGAGACTGCGGCCAGGACAAGGTGCCTTACTGTGGGGGTCCTGACAGGGATTCTGAACTCCCCCCACCCCCAAGCTTGAATCAGAGTTGGTGAGATGTGAAAGTGAGCACTGCTGTTTTATGGCAGCCCCCCCACCCCCACCCCCCCTCCAGCCTCAGCTGCTGTGTTGTTGTGGTCATTGTCCTTGTCAGGCACAGTGAGAGGATTCTGACTCACAGACAGCAGAAGGAAACACTGCCTGGCCCTGCATCCTGCTCAAACTGGCCAGTGTGGGGGCCACGGGGTCAGACCGTCTCCCTGAGGGTCTTCCCCTTTGTCACTGGCCTCTCTTTTACCAGGAGCCTGAGTGGTAGAGTGGTTTTGCGTTGGGATGGGACCCTTGCAGTGGGCAGTTCCAAACCATCAAGCGACTCCTTGGGCGAGGTGGGGCTTTCTACTCCTGGGAAGGAGCTTTGGTCTCTGGGTCGCTCTGAGGCGGCAGTGACTCCTGTTTTGTTTTCTTCTTTACCCAGCATGATGCCCTTTCCCAGGGACGGGGTCTCTCCCCATAACAAGTCCGAGATCCGCGAGACCCAGTCTGGCCATCCTTGCCTGGAAGGAGCGCCCGGGCGGCACCTCGTGCCAGATGGACTGGTTGGTTCTCTGGGCGGCGCACGGGGCTTTCGCATGCTTTGCCAGGGCTCAAACTGACACCTCTCACATGTGTTTGAGGCTCGTGAAAGCCACCTTCAAAGGGACCACTGCGCTCGGGGGACAGAGGTCCCCTGCTCGCTTTCCAGAGGTCGTGTGCGCATGCGCCGGATGCAATGCGTCCTCGTGCGTGTTGGATGCGGAGCCGCGCGAGCTGGAAGCCCCACGGCTCCAGTCTTTCTCCGCGTGTCATGAGGTTGGCTGTTGGCTGTGGTGGGAAGGTGACCTCCGCGCAGCTCCTGATCTGTGGTGAGCCCCATACAAGGGAACTGGCAGGGGATCTGACCCTGGGAATCCGTCGACGTTTCCGGGGCTGATTTTCTGCAAGGTCCTTCTTCCCCCTAATGAAACCCACAGCCACTGAGCGCCTCATGATTGCGAGTGACGTGGAGTGGGGCTTCTGAGAGCCGACAGTCTCCACTGTCTACCTTTGAACTGAGGTTAGCAGTCGTGCTTCTCCGACCGTGCCAAGGGGGGAAAGGGCGCTGACTCAGTGAGACTGTATGCACAACACGGAGCGTGCGCCATCCTCCCAGTGGCTCCGGTGCCCCCCGCCCATGCCTGCAGCCACTGTGTCCATCTTTCTTGTCCAGGGCCTTCCTCTCTGTCACCACCTCTCCCCTGGATTAATCCACAACATGTCCTCCTCCTGGGACTGTGCTCTCCTGCCAGCACGTTCAACATTCCCAAGACCAAGTCTCACCAGCCTTGCCTCTAAGGAGCACTCTGGCTGTACTTCTTGCAAGACAGTTTGTCCTTTAAACAGTTCCTAGACTCTTCAATATTCTTCTCTTAGCCACAGGCCAGTCTCCACGGCCAGCAGGGGGTTGCTGCTCAGAGCACACCCCTCGACTGAGAGCCACATCACACTGAAGGCAGGAGTTCTACCATCCACCTCCACGTGGACTCAAGCTGTTGGGACTGACACAGGCCCAGGAGGACGCAGTCGAAGTGTTCCTGGGGCTTCTGAGGCTTCCCACCTTTACCGGAGCAGACAGCCTCAGTTTTCTCCCTCTGAGCGGCTGGTCAGTTTGAACTGCCTTCCTTGTATTAGCAGTCCACTCCCTCCATAACTCAGGACAGCACTAGGGCACAACCTCAGCCGCACTTGATTTGTCTTCCGGTGTTCGCCTTTCTCGTCAAGGCCAGGGCAGCGGCCATGGATGGGGCCACAGGTGAGTCCCCCCACCCCTACGCCCCTGGAACCACAGGGGCCTGGATTCCCAGCCTGGGGGCCCTGGAGGAGCGCTCAGCCGGATTCCACACGTGTCTCCAGTTAAGACTCCTGTTCTCTGGGAAGCTCCTGCCGCTGTCGCCGCCCCTGCCGCTCCGGGGCACCGCCCCCCCGCCTCCCGGTCACCTTAACCGGTTCAAGACGAGCGGATGGCATTTCATCTTCAAGGGGGCGACTGAGGCGGAGGCCTTTATGGATCTGTGACCCCTGATCTCTGAGTTACACAGACCCGCGGTCGTCCCAGCGCCCCTTCAAAGGCCAGCTGGGGGCCGGCCGCAATTTCCGCCCCGATCTGATCGTATAGTGCCAAAGCTCCTCTCCGCCTCGCCCACCCCCCTTCCCCGTCCTCGTGGTAGCTGATAGGGCCGCTGGTCACACAGTCCGCCCGGAGCAGGCTGGGGGAGACAGGCTGATACTTTTGCCTTTCATCTCTGAGCTGGGGGGGAAGAAATCGCAGGAAGGGGCCCCCTGGACAGAGGGCAGGGTCTGTAGAATCCTGGCAGTTCCCCTCTGGTCTTGGGGGTCCTGGGTTCTCCCAGACCCAGTACATATCAAAAGGAGAGGGGGGTGGGCGGCTCCGCCAGAGAGAGATCCTCCCCCCAGCACCCCCCCCCCCTCACCTCAACACAAGACCAGGGACCTAATTAGGTAAAAATTCATTTAAACGGTTTTCAAGGCCTGGCTTGATTTAGAGTTTTTATCACCCAGGAACCCATAATTACCAGCAGGACAAACGGCTGAACAAAAGCCTCTCTAGGGCTCAGAGGGATTATGTTAATTTTCATTAATCTTGTATATTACCCTTGCTCTCCAAATGAATGTTATCTTAAAGGCCCAAATGCCTCCTTTGATCTTGGAGAAGGGGGGAAAAAGAGGAAGAAGAAAAGGCGGCGAGCGTGTTTGTTGGGAAATGACATTTGAACAACGGGCTCTAGGGAGGGGGAGAACGTGGAGTCCCCCCAGACTAATCCTAGCTCCCAGCGACTGGGAGGCATTAGGGGTTAGGACAGTGGTTCTCAACCTTCCTAATGCAGAGACCGGTTAATAGGCTTCCTCATGTTGTGGTGACCCCTCCCCACCATAAAATTATTTTCCTTGCTACTGTGTAACTGCCATTTTGCTACTGTTACGAACCGTCGTGTAACTATCTGATAGGCAGGATGTATTTTCATGGTGACAAATTGAACATCATTAAAGCATCGCGATGAATGACAAAACAATATGTGATTATACATTGTGAAGTATTGATTTCTAATGACAAATAGATGAAAGGTTGTCTTCAAGCATGGTGTAGCGTGGGTCACAGTCTTCACACCGCCGGATACTCATAGGTGGGCTTATCGGGGTGTGGGCGGACCTGCCTGCAGAAGGATAGAGGAGTGTGTTTGGTTCCTAAGACATCAGAAAGATGCTTCCTCCCCACACACACACAATTTTTTTTAAAAAAGATGTTTTCCGATGGTCTTAGGCGACCCCCAAAGGGATTATGACCCACAGGCAGGCTGAGAACCGCTGAGTCAGGGACTGGGCTGGTTCTGGGACTCCCGGTCTTCTTGTGTGCTGATGGGAAGGGCCTGGGTGTCGGGGCTGTTAAAGCCACTGTTGCGGTGTGGGAGTCACATGTGGCTGTCTGTTTTGTTAAGGAGTTACGGCCTCCTTGGGCGTCCCTGGGAACAGTTGTGCTCTGTCTTGGGGAGAGGTTGAATGTATGTTAGAATCGACTGGACATCAGGCAGTGGGTCAGTGTGCATGGACGCCCTGGGTTGGGCACACCGTGAGCCACTGGTGCTAACCTCCAGCTGGGAGGCTTGGGCTCCACCCAGAGGCGTGTCCCTCCCTCGGGAGAAAGGTGTGGCAGTGCACAGCGGAAGAGTCCGCTGCTGCAAACCCCACTGAACTCCGCTCTCCAGTCACTCCCTCAGCCCTCACTCCACTGCGAAGGACCCAGGCTCCCCTCTGACAGAGCACAGCAAAGGGCACCTTTCAATAGTGTCAGGCAGGTTTCTCTGGGTTTCCTCCGAGTCACCAGTGACACATGCAGTCCTGTGTTGGTGCCAGGTGCCTTGGAATGGGTTCGGACCCACAGTACTCCCATGCACAGCAGAACAGAACACCTCCTAGCCTTGCACCATTGTCAGGATGGTTCCCATACCTGAGCCCCTTGTAGCAGCCACATCTCCCTGAGGGACTTCCAGTCTTTCACTGCCCCCCCCCCCCCAAGTCCTTACTAAGCATGATATCCTTCTCCAGGGTCGGTTTGCTCCCGAGGACCTGTCCAAAGTGTGTGAGACAAAGTCTCACCCTCTTTGCCTTTCAGGGTCTCAGATGGCTCTTCTTCCCAGAGGGAAGCGTGTGATAACTTCAAAAGCATGAAAAGTTCGAAACCCTGAGAGCATGACTGACCTGGGACACAGCAATCAGAAATGAACACTCTTAGTCATCCTGACAAGGGCAGGAACGAGTCAGGGTGGCCGGCAGAGCAATCATCATGAATCAGCGATTCCCGGTGGCATAGAGGGCTCTCTGCTGAGCTGCTAAGCACAAGGTCACCAGTTTGGGTCCACCAGCAACGCAGTGGGTGAAAGCAAAACCAGTCCACTGCAGCTGAGTGTTGGCCGTGGCGGAAAACTCACTGCAATGAGCTGGGATCAAGTCCATGACAGTGAGTTTGGTGTTTTGGTCCAACTTGACAATCCTGCCTGGGACAGAGTGAGAGAGCCCCCAGGGTTCCCTGGCTGTCAGTCTCCTGTGACCAGATCCCAGGGCTTTTCCCCAGGGAGCTGCTAACAAGGGGGTTGCCGTCAAGTAATCCACGGTCAAACGGCTGAGCCCTGAAGAGTCACACGCTTGACTGGGCTTTTTAGATCATTTCTTACCGAGGGGGGGAGCGGTTACAGAAACAACCAGACCACATCGATGCCCACTCACTGTGACCCTGCAGGACAGGGCACAGTGGGCTTCTGAGACAATACCGTTGTATGGGAGTAGAAATCCTTGTCTGTCTCCCAAGGAGCGACCGGTGGTTTCAAACTGCTCACCTCGTGGCTGGCAGTCCAACAAGTCACCACTACACTGCCAGAGCTCTGCGGTGGCAGTTTGGTGGCAGAGTTCTTACCTTCCATAGGGAGCACTCTGCAAAGTCACTGCCTGGTCTGGGCCTGGAGGTTTGGGTGTTGCCTGATGCTGAAAAGATTCCAGAAATTCCAGCAAGGCTTCCAGACTCAGGTGGACTAGGGA
>PVJH01019740.1:0-42128 GCA_004026705.1 Nesogale talazaci
TTGGCTCAGTTGGAGAAGGAGCCCCGGTGGCAGAGTGGCTACCCCTGGCGCTGCAGGGTCAGTAGTTCGAATACCACCAGTAGCAGAGATGAATGGTACCCCTGTCCAGCGTTTGCCTGGGAAACCAACGGAGACCCTTGTACCCCTGTCCTCTAGGGTTGCCTGAGTCACATGGACTTGATGGCAGTGAGTTTTGTTTCAGACACAAAGTGACTGAACTGTGAAGACAGCTTGATTTCCCCTGGCAGACCGGTCAGCCTCCAAACGGAGCTGTGGCTGGAAGAATCCGGAGACTGCCAGTCAGTCCGCTGCCCTGTGCGTCAGGGCAAGGTTTGGGCAGTCAGGCTTTCTCTCAGCAGTGAAGTCAGTGAAGGGTGCCATCTGACCTGTGGTCCGGCCTGGCCTGTGTGACCTCTTGGCTACGCTGGGGCCGGGTCCTCGATTGATGTTGGAACTTCGCATCAATCAATCTGAGGGCAAGCCAGGTTACCATGCGAGCCCACACTGGAGTTGGAAGGCGGGGCTTAGACACTGGCTGGCCCTCTGACTTTCTGGGCTGGCCTGTCTCGGAATCTGAAGACCCAGACCAACAGCTGGTTGTGGGGGCACAGGGATGGTTTGGTTCATCCTCATCAGTTGTACGCCGATAACTGTAGAGTCATCTTCGTCTGTAGTTAGGCCATTTCCAGGATTTCACTGCGTAAACTTGTGGGGGAGGGAAAAGACTGCAACTTTACAAGTTCCAGCTGAATTGTGAGTGGAAAAAGAAGGTCCCACTTAAACAAGGAAGCATTTAGTGGAGTAGCAACTTTACTGCAACTTGGGCCTTGTTACACGATTGCGATCGAATGCTTTGGATTGAGTGAGAAGGCAACTGGTTGAAGTTGGGGAGATGATGTTACTTTTCAACTCCATTGTAATCATTTCGCAAATACTTTCATAAGATAATATGTATCTCTGTTTTCACCCCCATGATGTTCTGATGGCATATATTTACTATTGTTTTCTTTGTTTCCCTACTACTGGACTCTAACATTAGAAGAGCAATATGAATTTATTTCATAGGAGAATCTAGCTTAGATTTATAGAGCTTGAATTTGAGAGAGTTGTGTGTGTGCTTGGTTGATGTACTTTGGGTGCAATTTGTGAAACTTTTGAGTCTTGTCTGTCTGTTTGCAATAAAGGTTGCTGTATCTGTGTGATGTGAGGGAAGGAATGGGCTTTCTTAATTTTATACAGTCTTGCGTCTCAGCAATTCCTATGGCTTTTCTGGCAAGGCATCCTGGTTATGATACTTCCTCATTAGATCCAAATTTAAGTAAAACCATTTGTTGTCATTTCCTCCAAAGCACTAAGTAGTGATTAAGAGGCACAAATTTCGCCGTTCTGGAAGGACGGTATTATAGCAGTGGCAATAACGGTCATACAATGTGCCTGCCATATGCTAGATTCTGTCCTAAGCCTTTTTAAAGTGTATTAAGTCACTTAATCCTCACAGCTATCCTGTGAGGCATCTCCATTGCCCCAGTAGGCACAGGGATATTAGGTTAGCAGAGCCTGAGGCCACACAAAGGAGCTCTGGTGGTGCAGTGGTTAAAGTGCTCATCCGCCATCCGCCGACGGACAGGTTGAAGCTCACCAGCTGCTCTGTGGAGGAAACCTGAGCCAGTCGGCTTCCGTACAGATTTACAGCCTTGGAAAACTTGGGGTTAGTTCTGCTGTCTACAGGGGGGGGGGGGGTCCCTTTGCGTTGGAATCGATTGGACAGCTTTGCATTGCAGCAAAGGGAATGGGGGCACTCATATCTGATCTCTGACTTCTCTCTTGCCCTGAGGCAAGAGCCAGAGGCGCCTCTTTCATCTTTCTTTACCTATTCTGAAACTGACTCTTCCTCCCGCCACTCTGCCTCTCTGTTGCATTCAGTAATTTCCTGCAGTCACCACACAGGACTCACAGATAAAGCTAGTAGCTGCAGGTCGGGCCACTACCCACCGGCTGTCCCTTGGGAGGAAGATGAGGCTTGCTTTCTCCTCTTACAAGCAGTTACAGGTACGGAAGCCCAGACGGGCAGTCCTGCCCCTTCTCCTAGTGCTGCTATGCGTCAGAGCCCACTCAGTGGCAGTGCTTTTGGCTTTGGTGATGGTGCTTCTGCGATCCAGGCCTTTCTGACCCGCAGTGGCCTTGATGCACAGCAGAATGAAGCGCTGCCTGGCCCTTCTGCCCTCTCCTCACAATTGTTCCTGTGTCAATCCATCTTCTCCAGGGCCTTCCTCTGTTTCTGCTCCTCTACCAAACAGGATGGCTTTCTCTCTCCAGGGAGCGGTAGCTCCTGACAACAGATGCAAAGTATGTAAGCTGAAATCTCTCCATCCTTGCTCTAAGAAGCACTTTGTTTGAACGAGAGAGATCACTGTCCTTTTAGTAGCTCATGGAACATTGAATATTCTTCTCCAGCACTACAATTCAAAGGCATCGATTCTTCTTTGATCTCTATTCATTGTTCAGCTTTCACATGCATATCATGCTCTTGAAAATACCATGGCTTGGGTCAGGTACCCCTTAGTCTTCAAAGTAACATCCTTGCTTCCAGTCCACTAAAGAGGTAAAGAGGATAGTGAAGGTTAGAGGTCACGTGCAGCAGATAGATCCAATGCAGTGCTTCTTTTGATCTTTTGACGGCTGCGTCCATGAGCGTTTTACTGTGAGGCCAAGCAAGAGGAAATCCATGGCGTTTGGTATTAGGTGAGTTAATAGATTACCACCGTTAGAATTGGTAAACAGTGAAGATGTAGTCATTGGTCCACAGCGACACCAGCCAGCAGCCAAGTCTTCCTCAGGTCCTCAGCCTCTCAGCCACATGGTCCCTTGGCCTCTTCTTCCATGGACCAGGGAGCCTGCCTGTTTCTCTGCCTCATTGTCCCATAGTCTCAGCGCTGCTCCTCTGTTCTGTCTTAGGGTCTCCCTCAGGTCTGAGCCTGACTCCTTTGCTCTGTCCTAGTCTCCATTCCTGTCTCTGGTGCCACTTCAGGGCACAGGTCACGAAAGTGCTCTGTTGCGATGGTTTCCTCTCTGCCCAAGATGGCTTGTGTGTTTTTGTCCTCAGTAGACCACATCCCCCAGAAAACAAAGGATGTGACTTCGTTGACAGTCTTTATCAAGTTCAATGAATAATCTCATCTTAATCCTGCCCATTAGCATAGTCAAGAACTCCCTCCAAAATGGAATCCTGGCCACAGGTATAGAGTCCAGAACTATAATACACTTGAAGAAATTATGGATGGGAGAGCCATGTTGATTCACTACATCTCCTGAGTTTCCGTTGGTTGGTTTGCCTTTGATAAAGTCCTATAACTAAGATGGCCAGAATTTGGACCCGGGCACTCTTACCCACAGTCCAGGGTCTTCACTGTAGTGCTTTAGTGTTCCTAAAGCAGGATATGTTAGAGGAATTCAGAGATTTGAAGGGAGTTCTAGTAGTCAAGGCATTTATGCTTTAATTGTGTAAAGATCTGTCCAGTTATATTAAAAAAGAGAGAATTCAGATCTCTGTTTCCTTCCTCAGGACTTAAATTGTTTTTTTTTTTCCCCACAAAGGCAAAGTAAACCTTTTCCCTCTGACATTTTCAGATTTGTTGAACCCTTCACTATATTAAGCAGATGAGTAGGGTTAGGGCCATCACCACTGGCATCGAGTAGATTGTGACTCACAGAGACCCTATAGGACGGAGTAGTAGTGCTCCCGTAGGATTCCAAGGTTGAGGTTGTTTAAGGAAGTCGTCTGCAGCAGCATTTGCCCACCGTCAAACTGCCCACCTTTGGGTTAGCACTCGAACCCCTGTACCAGGAGGGCGTCTTGGTCTGGTTATAGAGACAATTTTTACTCTGAAATTTGGGGAGTACCCCTGCATGTTCAGTATACTTAGAAAAGTTGGTATTTACTTTTTTTTCCCCTGAAATATACACCTAATTTGGGAATTAAGGGAAATAATTTATGTGAAGATTCAGGTTTTCCTATCTTATATGTAAAATTTTGCAAATTTCAAGTGTTTATTATTGTCAATAAAGATGATGTCAGGTATATTGGAGTTTTTACTGTATGCAAGATGGTTTTTGTAAACTCATCTAATCTTAAGCACAATAAATTTGTAAGACAGCTATCTGGCCACCCTACTGGAAAAGATCCATATTTGTCCATTACAAAGAAAGATGATGCAACAGAATGAGAAAATTATCCAACAACATCATTGATGTCAAATGTAAGTAAAATTTTGTGGAAAATAATTCAACGGTGGTTGTAGCAGTGCATCATCAGAGAGCTGCCAGAAATCCAAGTCGGATTTAGGAGAGGACATGGCATCAAGGGTATCATTGCTGAAGTCAGATGGATCTTGGCTAAAAGCAAAGACTACCAGAAAGATGTTCACTTGTGTCTTATTGACTATAAAAAGTCATTCATTTGACTGAATCCTAACAAACTGTTGGTAACAATGAGAGACGAATGGGAATCCAAGAACACTTCATTGTGCTCATGGGGAACCTTTACATGGGTCAAGAGGCAATCAGGATGGAGGGAATGCGCTTTTTAAGAAACCCTCAAATTCACTTCCATCAAATTGACCCCAACTCAAGCTGCTCCTTGGATATCTGAGATTTATAAAAAAGCTTCAGGGCTGAGCCCCGATGGCGTAGTGGTTGAGTGCGGGACTGCGGCCCACTGGCTTGGCGATTCAAATCCAGCAGCAGCTCTCCAGGAGTAAGGCTGGGCCTCTCACTCCCACCAGAGGGCAGTGATGCCCAGGGGGAGGAAAAAAGCTTCATCACTCTCTCATTGAGTGGTTGGTGGTTTCGAACTACTCACCTTGGGGTTAGCAGCCTAGTGCAGATTCCACTTTGTTACCAGAGTTTCAAGGGAGTATACTTATACTTTCAAGGGAGTTTAAAGTCAGGAAATGTCTATGTCCAGATGATATTCCTTTCACTGTACTTATTCATTCTTTATGTTGAGCAAACTGAGATGCTGGGCTATGAAGAAATATGTGGGCATCAGGAATGGAAGAAGGCTTATGTGTAACCTGGGATAATCAGATGACACAGTCTTGCTCAGCTCATATGTTTGTGAAAGTTAGTGAATAAAGAAGACCAGAGAAGTATTGATGCATTTGAATTGTGTTGGTGGTAAAGAATTTTGAAAGTACCATGGACTTCCAGAAGAACAAATCTATCTTGAAAGAAATCCAGTCAGAATGCTTCTTAGAAATAGGGATGGGGCGAGTTCAGTCCCTGGGAAAGGACATCAAGTTTGGAAAAGTAAAGCAAAAGGAGATCAATTGACACAGTGTCTGTAGCATTGGGCTCAAGCATCACAATGATTTTGAGGATGGAACAAGATCTGGCGATGCTTTGTTCTGCTGTGCGTACTCAGTACCTTTCGTTAACATAAATTCCTAGTTCCCAATAGAGAAAGAGTTCAGATGGGTGAATCCATTTTCAAAACGAAAATCAAACCAAACTCGTTGCTATGGAGTCATTTCAACTCACGGAGACCCCATGCACGCAGAATGAAACTGCTTCCCAGGGTTTACTTGGCTGTAACCTTTCCAAAACTCACTAGAGCTTTTTACCGCCATTCTGCAAGGTGGGTTTACCCCACCCCCCCACCCCCAACCTTTAGGTTAGTAGCCAAGAGTAAACCCTGTCACCTAGGGACTCAGGAATCTCTTTTAAACACTAATTTTTAAACAATGTTTTAAAAGAGTGTATTTAGTTGTTTCTAAATGAAAAAAAAAAATGCATACCCTAATAAGAAATAGTTTCCAAACATCTAGACCCCTAGAAACAAAAATTACTCTTAATTTCACCACTCAAAAATAACTAATTACCTTTTGGCTTATGTCATCCCAGGCCTTTTTCTATTGATGTAAGTTCCCGGTGATACTGCCCTCTGTCTGGTTTTTTATTCTCTTTTTTCCCCCTTAAACAAACAAATCCACAACTGGTTGTGTAGAACGCAGAAGAACTGTTCCATAAGGTTTGCAAGGCTGTCAATCTTTCAACCCAGGACCAACTGGTGGGTTCTAACCTTGATCTTTAGATTAGCAGCCCAACACTTGACCCACTGTCCCTCCAGGACTTATCTTTCCTCCATAGGTAAAAAATAAAATTTCTTTTAAAATCTCTGTGTTATTAAATATTCACCTATATCATTATGGAGGCATTATATCTCATGTGATGATGTTATGGCACTTTAATTGGTCTCCTCATACAGGACGAGGAACCCTCGTCATGCTGTGGGCTCAGCGTTTGGGTGCTAACCCGCCCATACCTCCTGTGGAGAAAGATGACACTGTTCCCATAACATCCAGCCTTGGAAACTCTGAAGAGCAGTTCTGCTGTGCCCTGTAAGGGTTACTCTCAGCTAGAATCCATTTGATGGCAGTGGGTTAGGTTGGTTGTTAGGACAGGACATTGAAGCTTTCAGTGTCTGTTTGGCCCTGGACTGCTAACCACAGAGGTGGTGGTTCAAACCTACCAGCTGTTCCACAGGAGAACGTTCTCTGGTCTTAGGCAGATTTACACTCTTAGAGACCTTATAGAGAGCTGCTGTTGGCCAGAATGGATTTGATGGCACTAGGTTTGGGATTTGGCCAGGTTTTATTTCTTTTGTTTTTGATGAGTTTTGTCCATTAGGAGGGGAAAAAAAGTTCAACTCATTCAAGATGTGTTGCTAGATGTTGAATTGCTGAATGAAAGGTATCAGTTTATTTTCCTAATAAATAAACTGTGTGAGTGAGCTCCTGTTTGCCTACACCCTAGCTCAAGTTGGCATTTCTCCTTTGTCATTGGAGATTAAGAATGTGGTCTTGGTCTGAGAGAGGTCTTCAGTGATGTCTCAAGGGAATTTAGAGGACTGTATTTCCCTAGAGACACTGTTCCTAGCGCTTTCTTCTTCCTTATGCCATCTTTTATTTGTGCTTTTCAATAGCTTTTTATTTTATTACTACTTGATATAAAAAGTAGAACACATTCGGTGATTTAGTGTTCTGCAGACAAGGACTGTTGTGAATATGGGCTTGAGAACTCATTACCAGAATTCCATAGATTCATGCAACCCATAGGTGGGACTCTCATGTCCTTCCTTTACCCCAGAATTGAGATTCAAATCTGACATGGCTTCAGACCTTATTGGCCACTGACATTCCCAGTGTTTTCCATGTGGGGAATCATTGAGGTTTTTTAAATATCCCAGATGTAGGAAGTGCCTGGAAACAAACTGAGGAGGAGTTGACCCCAGAGGTTGCTTCTAGCCTGGGGCAGCTTGATGGCTTCAGGCAGGTTAGAGTTCTTCTCTGAGTATTACTAGTTTCCTCATGTCGAAGTACTTTTTATTTTTATCATATTCTGGGAGGTTTTATATTTGGTAAATTTGAGAGGGGCAGATGGCTCTATCATTTGCATTAGCTTTTAGTTACATGTACTAGGTGGTTAATAGAAGATGTTGGAACCCAAAATGGGACTTAGTGGTGTTTTATGTGTAGCTTTAATGCATTTCAGCTGTTTGTGGTGGTGGTGGTGGTGGTGGTGAGGAGGAGGATACATGTGACGCATATGTCATTAAAAAAGCATCTTTGGAAATATGGGAAAACTAGATTTTCATTTTAGAGGCCTATCTGTTCTGTGTGCAGTTTAATTTTGATCTTATAAAATGTTTCAAAGAATGAGGGTTTAAGACAAATCTGATTACTATAGAACCCATGGTTAAAATCTGTGATAATCCATGAATCTGTTAAATTTCTATGCCTTTCTTGGTTAAGGGTCCCTAGTCTAGGAGTGAGTGCTACGAGTTGGGCTGCTCACCACCAGGTCAGCAGGTGGGACCCCCCACCCCCCACCCCGTGGTGGACTAGTTTCTGACATCCTTGCTCTTTAAGGGTTTCTGTAGTGAGATCAACAATCTGAACCTACCAGCTGCCCTGTGGGAAAAAGATCAGACTTTCTGCTCTGGCAAAACACCCATGGAAATGCACAGAGGCAGTCTTTGCTTTGGGATCAGGATAGGGTGGCTCTGAGTCAGAATCCACTCAGAGGCAATGAGTTTGGTTTTAATGACAAGATAAGACTCTGACCATTTCAACTCATTCAAGCCCTGTGGGGCCAAGTAGAACTTCTCCTGAGAGACTGTAAATCTTGATGGGAACAAATTATAACTTCATTTTTCTCCAGGGAAGCAACTCTTGGGTTTGAACAACAGACCTGTGGTTAGCAGTCCAACTCATACCCCACTGCTCCATGAGAAGTCGCGCCCCAGAGCAGGCAGTTGAGAATGTGTGAATCTCTTTTGAGGCTTCTGTGTTGACTAGGCTCCCAAATCGAGAATGTAGCTTTTACCATAAGTACATAGTTATTCTCTCTTGCTGTTGCGTGAGATTGTGTGTGTGTATATATATTTAATCAGTCTTCTATTAAGAACTGTTCGTGGGTTGGAAGTATGCTTTGTGGGTGTAGAAGTATTTGTTAGAGCCAGTGATATTTTATTGTCATGGCATGTTATCTTGTATAAGTCAAAATTCTAAATTATTTTAAGCAACCTAGGATGTACCTCTTCTCCTTTTCTTTTCATGGTACTCGGCCCTCTCCCTTTATGATTTAATTCCAACAGGAGAGTTATAAAAAAGGGAAGTACCAACAGGCACTCATTCAGCTGTCAACTGACATGTCATTATCTCAGGAAACCCTCTCAGCCTCCCCTGTTGCACCACGAGGCCCGCACACGAGTTTCCTTAAGCTTCAGTGAAATGCTTTCACAGCAGCACGTACCTTTCTAGTATATCGCATTACAGTCTCGTTGTGCATCTGTTTGAAGTTTGATTGATGCTGTGGTCTCAGTGAGACCACAAGCTCCAAAGGGTCAGAGATGGTGAAATTTCATTTTCCCTCAGGTCGGTCCAGTGTAATGTTTATTAAATGGCTACATGAGTGAATTAGCTAAACATTGTGACTACATTTTTTTCCTGCTTAATGCAGTTTGGATCTGAATCTAGGGCAGGGGAATCTAGGGCCCTCTGCTGAGGGCCATTTGGATATTTATAACATCGTTGTTGGGCCATATTGGTCAAATATTTTATTAACTTGCTCACAGTGTGATGACTGGTACTGCTTCTGTGTGGTGAGATGTGTGAGGTGGGACGATTTCTTGGGTCTTAGACAGTCCGTGGGCCATCCACTCCCCACTCCTGATCTCGAGAAGTCATTATGGCCATGTTGAAAATATCAAATGATAAGTCATTTTAAGCCCAGTCTGCATTTTTTATAGTTAAATTTTTTAAGAACCAACTTCTGAGAACATGTAAGCAAGAGTGGTCATTCCTGAGGTATAGAAGGATTTGGAACAATGGAGAGTTCCTTGTTTGGAAATTTAAAAAGCTTTTATTCAGTATTTTGTAATTCTTAGTCGGTCATATGAGGCCTTGAGAACTTAAAAGCTCACATAATTACCAAATCTGGATTGCCTAATGCCTCTTAATAACTGAGAGTATATTACTAATATGCTAGTTAATTTTAGGGTACCTGTCAGCCATGGTGGTGCAGTGATTAAGCACCTAGCTACTAAGTAATAGATTTGAGCCCACCTGCCACCCAGCTGTATTATAAATTTTAGACCCAAGAAAGTAACCTTTATGGCTTAAGATCTCATTTTCATAGGAAATTAGAGATAGAGAAGTTAAATTTTAATTTAGGTCCTTTCCTTTTGTGAGACATCAGAGAGACTAGTCAATCAAAGACACTCCAGCATAAAATTGAATCATGTTAATTACATTTCTGTGGGAGGAGAAGTTTAAGGAGAAACAGGAATAAAATAAATTTCTGATACCATCATAATTGTATATTTTTAAAGATAATGATACTTTAATTCTAGTGATGCTTTTTAAAAGAGCAACTACAACAGTTTTATTAGAAATGGAGACTATGTAGAGTACCCTTGAAATTAAAACTTTCCACACCATTGAAAGTTGTGAGGAATTGTGCCTGCCAGTTCAGAAATGGTGAGGGAGGGTGTGGTTTTCATCATCATTGTTGGGAGTGTTTGAGCAAATGAAGCTGAAGCACCACACACTGGTTTGTACATGCGAGTCATGTGCAGAGCTGTGTGTAGAATTCTCCATGCCTAAGCTGTAAGTGATCCATTGTTCTCTGGAACTCAGGCCTCAAATGCTAGTTGTACACCATTCAGAAGTCTGTAGCCAGTCCAATTCTCTTCCATTTCTAAGTGGCTTATATGCATTTCTGTGAGAAAATTTTACAACTTGATTATTAGTAGTTACTAAAAGAAACACATCCAAAAAGAAGTGGAATCTGAACACAGAGAAAAAGATCCAGAAACTGTTTGTGAAACATTGAAACCCAGAGGCATCTGTGGGCACACGGCCACTGAGCAGGAAGCAGAACTTGTTGAGTGTGGGACACTGCTCGGTGGACCTCTGTATGGAGCGCGGCCCACACCCGTCTAGAGCAGCTGCACCCTGTGTGGGACAGAGTTAGAAATATGTCTGAAGAAAAGAGCAGAAAAGGAAAATATGTGAGTTGAAGAAAGACTCAAGTCGCTAGTCTAAAAAGGCCAAACATCAAGAGACTGAATAGGAGGAAGGGGGAGCCATAACTAGTATAGTTTCTGAGCAAATTGTAGAAGCCAGAGGCAAATAATCTCTCATTATTGAAAGCCTGAAAGTTTGTCAAGAAAAAACACATGGGCTACTAAAAGGTAGGAGAGAGTCAGAGTGAGTATATAGACCTCTATCCAAACTGGTACCCACGGAAGCAAAGTAGAAATAAAGTGTGAGGGCATCTCAGCTATGAGAGAGAGAGAGACCACACAGTACATCGCTTTAACAGGGCAAGTTTAATATCGAGACTGCTCATTGTAGCAGGAGATTAGGATGAGATAATGAAGGACTGGCTAGTAAGAAGTAAGGCTAAGTCTGAAGACTTGGTCCAGCTAATCCAAGGAGTAGCTGTGGCCTCACTCCCTCTCTGCTGAGATGGTGTGCCCAAGGAAATGCCCAGCCTGCTCCCTGGCCGAGATTCAGTCCTCCTTGCAGAGGAGTGTGTGGTGGTGTCTTCCCTTAGGCTGAGCCGCACTGCTGGGACTTGCCGGAAATCTCATTTTTTTAGCTTTCTGGCTAAGCTGTTCACAGGGAAGATGCCTCACTGGGAGGCAGCAGGGCACAGAACCACTGGAGGAGGGCGGCGGGGGTGGGGGGGGGGTGTCCGGGGGAGGATCCTGCTCACACTCTGGGCAGGGGGTGGGGTGGGGAGCCTCCTTTAACCCCTTAAAGAGAAGCACAGTCTTCTCTTTCTGGAATTGAACTTCTTGCCCTTCTGTTGAAAAGCTTAACATTGTGCCTGAGGTCAAAGGAAAAGGAAAATTACTGATAGGGCCCCAATCTCCTTTTTTCACGGTAGGCAAGTGGTGAGTGAATGGGGAGCAGGGAGCCAGTGCCCGGGTAGGTGGCATACCTGTGCTGTAGCTGCAGCTGTGGTAGGTGACCGTTTTCTCAGCATTTCATTCTTACTTAATTAGCGAAGGGGACTTTAGAGTCGGATTGAAGTTTGCTTCTTTTGGTTCACTTATTGATAACTTCTTAACCTTTTAAGTTTGAATTTATGTTATTGGTAGAGGCTTTTAAAAACTTTACTATTCTTTCAAAATAATAGCAGAGAAGCAGTAAAATCTTTTAATACTGCAAAAATAAACACTGATCTATGAAGACAGCAGTGATTTTGCACTAAAGTATTGCCTGGTGGGTGGGACCACCGGGACTTCATAGCCTTGACAAATGATGAATGAATTAATCTGTTTATCATCTGTGTACATTTTGAATTTGCCAAAAGGTTGGAATGTTTCAAGGATAACATATAGAAAGAAATGTGAGTTGCCTGAAAATTGCCTTCATCATAAAAATTGTACTCCTGTGGTTGATCGATCTCCGCATTTTCTATGACTGCTGTTAGGTCCAGCTGATCTTCTTGCATCGGATCCAGTTTCTCTTTTCTTGATACTGTGGAAGCTGCTAGCTGTTTTTTGTTTGATTTATTCGAATTAGGTGGCATTTTCCTTGATGTTTTGTGGCCCTGGGGTCTCTCTTCAGGAGACTGGTCTTATAGCTTCCCTCAGGAACTGTTTGCAGCTAGGCCTTGCAGATCTGATGGAGTGTGTTGACTGAGCAGGGGAGTGGGCTTAGGGGGTGAGGTGGGAGTTGGGTGATCTGTACCTGGCTAGGGACGCTTGCCACAGATAGGTGGGAAAAAATCCTCTAGTACTCTGGGGTGGGGAGGACCGGCTGGCTGTTTACCCAGGAGACAATGTAAAGCGAACCTCTCTATCGCGTGGGTCTTGGGGCGGGCGCCCTGAACCCGCAGCGTCTGTGAGGAGCACCAGCGACTGTGGGGAGTGCGGGCGTTCCTTCTGCCCCTGTTAGAAAGTGTGGCCCAGGTGGGCAGGCTTGGGTTTAGGGGATGGCTTGATCTTATCCTGGGCAGTGGTGGCGCCCTTAAGGTGCGCCTGGGTGCAGGCCTCCGGGGTGGGGGAAGGGCTGGCCCTCCCTTGTGCTGGGGACACAGGAGCCCCTGGGGGTGGGGAGCGAGAGGTGTGGGTCTGCGTGGAGTGTCCCCTGGGCACCTTGGGAGGACTGGTCCGCGATTGCGCGCGGGCACTGATAAACTGCGGGTCCCAGGTCTCAGGGTCGCAGAGAACCCGCAGCGTCTGGGCCGGCGTCTGCCAGCGTCCGTGCGGAGCTCGGGCGTGCGGGGCGCGCCTGCTGCTGGTTCAGAGGAGGGCTCTGAGCATTCCTGGAGTCACAGAACCCAATTTGAGAGCCCCACCCTATCCGGTGTCACCCCCACTCACCGATCTCCGGGAGCTCCGGGCATGGGCCTCCTATCTTCCTTCGAGACTCAGAAATTCTACTCCTATAATGAGTTACAGTCTCGGAAACGACAGCCACTTCTCCCTGTGGTTGGGCCGCAATGAGTTTGCGTTGACTTGATGACAGTGAGTAGTTTGGTTTGGTCTTGGTAATAAATGATTAGAAAATTATTTTACTAAATTGCTCAAATTCAATAAAATGATTGCTCACATCAATAAAAGCCAGGAGTGCCTCTGCCACCACCCCCCACCCACCCCCCAAAGAAGTGCTAAAGCGATCTATAATGTGACTCATAAAACTTACTTCTTATTTGTTAGGAGAGCATTAACCAATCATTTGCCATGCCCAACTGTTAATCCAATGTTATATTGTTAATTTATAATTTTTTTGTTTTAATTTTTTTGGCATCACTGCCCTCTGGTGGTGGGAGTAGGAGGCCCAGCCTTTGCTCTGTGGAGCTGGAATTGAACCTCCTTCCCAGTGGGCCGCAGTTCCATGCACAACCACTACGCCACTGAGACTCAGCCCAATTTCTTTATAATTTTTACATGCACAAACATACATAGAATTGAATTGTTAAAAGGCCAGCATATAATTACAGCTGTTATTAATGAGGGATATATTTTATTCCAAAGCTAGGGCAAAAACAAGTTAAATATCTTTTTATGGCTGTGGGTTATAACTCAATACAAAAATCCTTAAAATGAGCCAGTTACCAACATCCCGATAAATGTTGCTTATAATCAACAGTTGGTCTAGGATTTAATTTTACCTGGATCCACACTAAGTACTTTTGGAAACAGCAGTCAGGAAATCAAATAATGTATTGCATTGACCAAATCCTCACAAGATGTCTTTAAAGCGTTCAAAAGCAAAGATGCCACTTTGAGGACTACAGACGTGCCTGACTCAAGCCTTCGTCTTTTCAGTGGCCTCATCATGGATCGACAAAGTGGCTGCTACAGTGAGCACAAGCACAGGAACAGTTGTGTCGCTTGGCAGTGTTTGGTCCTCTGAAGATAGGATCACTGTGGAACGGCCTCCATGGCACCTAGCAACTGAACAAAATGCGTATGAGAGCTAGACAGTGGGTGAGGGAGACTAGAAAAAAAATGATACTTTTGAATGGAAGTTTTGGCAAAGAATACTAAATATGTCATGGACTTACCAGAAAAATAAATCTGTTTTGGAGCAAGTGTAGCTGAGATGTTCTTTAGAAGTAAGAATGGTGAGACTGTCACACGCACGTGGGCCTTACTGCCCCGAGGGACCGATTTCTGGAGAAGGACATAATGCTTAGCGGCTCCGTGAGATGGTTGGATATAGAGGGGCTGGGCTAAAGGAAAGATGGTGAGGGTGGGGCAGGACCAGGCAGCATTTGTTCTGTTGTACATAGAAGCCTCTGGAATTGATTCCACAGCACTGAGCAGCAACAGCATCTAGTGTGGTGACAGTGTGCAATACTTTTGAATCTTTAATAGTTTTAAGAAGTTATATATATGTGTGTATGTATATGTATGTTTATACATAAACACCCTCAAAAATGGAATTTTTTTTCCAAAGTCATGAATTTAATTTTTTTTATTTTAACAAAACAACTATATCACCTTCAAAGCACTCCCCCTTACATTTGTCTAATCTGCAGCTCCTTTCTTGGAAGCATCTTTCAAATTTATCTGTGTGGACAGCTGATAGCACCTTCTTCATTTTTTCCTCACTTCTTCTTCATTGTCAAATCACTGTCCTTTCCTGCCCCCTCCATTTAAGGGAACAAAAAGAAGTCAGCAGGAGCCAGGTCAGGTGAGTAAAGTGCATGGGCCACGGAGACAGGCTGTTTTTGTCAAAAGCTAGCACACCCACACGATGTATTGTTGTGGTGGCAAAACCAGTCCCCGCCTGCCACAAATTAGGCCCTTTTTTGTCACACACTTTTATGCAGTCTTTTCAGAACCTCTAAATAGAAAGCTTGGTTAATAGTCTGACCTGTTAGAACAAACCCCAAATGTACTATGAGTGGACATTTTCATCTGTTTGGGAAGTTAACATGTCCACAATGAGGTTGGTCATCAGTGGACATTTTACCTTTTTTGAAACAAGAAAAACCACTCGTGCACTTGAGATTTTCCCATAGTGCTGTACTTGTAAGCCGTGTTCAATGTCACCACAATTCCTGTGGCATTTTTCCCAAGCAGAAAACAAAATTTCACGGCCTCCCCCGACCCCCAGTGTTCTTTGAAATCAGCCTTTACAAAAAACGGAGTGCAAGTGAAACTGCTTTCACAAAAAAATTCCCTGTGACCAGAGAGAACCTTCCCAGGCCACACCACTGGGTGCACTAATCCAGAGAAAGTTGCTTGATGCTTGTCTGCAGTGGAAGAATGTGTACTATAAAAGCTCTATCCAGGGCTGAGCCCTGCGGTGGCGTAGTGGTTGTGTGCGGGACTGCAGCCCACTGGGCTGGCGATTCAAATCCAGCAGCAACTCTCCAGGAGCAAGGCTGGGCCTCCTACTCCCATCAGGGGCCAGTGATTGGCACCCCCCCCCAAAAAAAATAAAAGCTCTATCCAGCAGCTTTTTCCATTTTTGTTTTGTTTGGGGGTGGGGGTGGTTGCCCCTCGTGTGTGTGTGTGTGTGTGTGTGTGTGTGTGTGTGCGTGTGTCTCATGATCTGAGAAACAGTGTGTGGAAAGTGCTGTTCCCTAGGACTCAGGCCTTGGTCAAAAATACCTTTAAAGACAAAATACTTTTTTATGGGGATGCGAAGAAAGCTCTCAAAAATAAGCAGATTTTTATTATTGATAAATTAATATTATTTTGATCTGTCACCATTGGTGTAATTTAAATCCCTAAATTAAACAGGAGAAAAAATTGGATCTAATGCAGAGGAAAATATGGAAGAATTGAGACGGTATAGCATGAACACTAAAGTAAGACACATTTCGGCTACATTCCAGTTCCACCCCCAAGTAATTGGTAATTTGGGATAATTTAGTCTTTCTAGATAACCCCCTCTCCTTTTTTTTTTTTAACAAAATGAAGGAATTAGATGCCCAAGTATTTGGGACACTGTGATAGCAAAGTATTGCAGAATACTTTTAAAAAGAAACTTACTTGGTCTGAGCTCCATGGTGTAGTGGTTTTGTGTGGGACTGCAGCCCACTGAGCTAGTGATTCAACTCCAGCAACCGCTCTGCAGGAGCAAGGCTGGGCCTCCTACTCACACCAGAAAAAACAAAAAAAGCAGTAACTCATATTGTTGCCCAGTAAAACTATTTTGAGAACTAGATTTAATTAGGAAATGGTAGTGATTATTTTAGTGAAACTATTTACATATAAATGAAATCTTTCAGGATACTTGGAGATAGTTTGGTCTGTCTTGAATCTTTCTAATCCCTCAGTGGATATATTATTTTGTCTTAAATTTGATGAATATATAGACTAAACAGCAGTAAAGCTTGCTTTTTAAGATCATGTTCAGATTTTTACCCTTAGGTGGAAAGAGATCATCTTTAGTTTTGAACTGTATTCATTTTTTGATAAGACTGATTAATGGCTCAGGCCTTCTGAGATATTTAGCAAACAACTTTTTTTTTTTAAGCAAACAACTTTTTTAATATGAATGTTTCAACTGACTTTTCAAGTTTGGTGAAGCTCTAGAGTGACCAATCCCATCAGCTCCTACCTGTTGCCATCAAGTCATCCCAACTCAGAACCCTGAAGGGCAGGTGTATTAGGCCAGGTTGATCAGAGACACACGCTCAGTGATAATATGTGTGTAAGGAAAAGCTTTGTATGAAGAAGTAATTGTCTGTCAGGAGGACATCCAAGCCCAGTCCAACTCAAATTCCATGAGTTCATAAGTTATATTCAGACTCATGCAGTCACAAGCAATGATGCAGAATATAGGAATATCACAGGCCGGTGGGTACAAAGTCTTGTGGATCCAATGACAGTGATGTATCCCAGGGCTCTGGCTGCCATCAGGGTCAGCCAGCAGGAGGTTGAAGGCAGAAAGAGGGAGGGAGGTTCAGAGGCACTGCCTGGCTGTGACCTGATTGACAGGTTAGACTCCACCACTTTACTTGATTGATCAAGTTGACAGGACATTATGTAACTGCCGCAGCAGGGTAGAACTGTCCCTCTGGGTTTCTGAGGCTGTAACTCTGCATGGGAGCAGAAAGCCTCCTCTTCCTCCTGCAGAGTGGCTGGTGGGCACAAATGGCAGGCCCACTCGGAACCCACTATGCCACCAGGACTCTGCCCCAGTAGCTAGCTTTCCAATTTGAGTTTTGGCTAGTCAGATTCTTATCGCCGACACAGGAACATTTGTGTATTATGTTGTCATTCTCCTTTTGCAGTGGCTGCTGAGTTGCATTTGTGTGGAGTGCAGTTCCAGAAGTAGAGATAATTGCTACTGGTCAGACAGTTTCACTGTTACTAATGAGTGTTGTCTGGAGGTAAGCAGATCTTGTTAGAGGGCTCTTGGTGTGCTAGAGCAGCTCCTCAGGTGAAAACCCTGGTCATCATCTCCCATCAAGATGACAGGATGGAAAGCCCCTGGGGGCAGTTCTACCCTGCCACTTGGATCACTGGGTGGAGAATGGACTCTGGCTTCTCACAACAGCAGTGACAAAGCAGTTGTCTAGACTGTGCATGGGGCCACTGACTTCTATTAGATCACTTAGTACAGTGCTCAAGAAATTCTCCAAGGTGTGGTATTCATTTACAGACCCAGAAATTGACTCCCATAATGAGATAATAGCCAAGGTCACTTATGAAGTAAATCCTCCAACTGAGTATAGAATTTACATCTTTTTTTTTTTGCCACTCAGACTGCATTCTCTCCCTCTCCCTCTGCACAAAGAGGAGAACGATCATCAATGACAAATGGCAGCTGTCGCAAAGCACCACCAAGAGCCGGCTTCACGGGCAGGGGAGAAGGTGCAGCCTTCTAAGTTTGAATGAGGTTTTCAGTGCTCCACACGATCAGAGAAACCTCCCTAGTAACAAGCTATAGAAATGATCCCTGAAAGTATAGTCTTTAGAATTTACATCTTTATGAAACTATACTTTTCTGTGATGAGCATATATTTAGTATCTTTGAAACTTATTTTGTTGTCGATGAAAATGATAGCATATCTCAAAGCTGCATTGTGAAATGTATCTACATTTCTTCACTCTTTGTCTATTAACATGGAAGTGGATCAATCACATAGTTGTTCATGTATATTTTGGACCCCTCACAAGTACTATTCTGATTTTGTTCCTTTAGTTGTCCCTTCTCTCCTACCTTACGATACTGGGTCCTTACCTCATGTCCCTAACGGTACCTATCAACCAACTGTTGCAGTTTTTAAAAACTTTGTCTTCACTTCACTTTTCTTTTATCTACTTCCTTACACAGCTACACTTTCAAAGTTGTGTGTAGTTGTTGTTGCACTCCTACTTTCATTCAAAAATGCTTTGTAAGTCTAGCCAACAATGTGAAAAGAAGAACACAGATATTCCCAACTTGAAAAACTTTTTTTCCTACTTTAAAATGCATATATCTATATGCACCCACTTATTTTTTTCTTTTGGTGTGCTTTAAAGCACAATGTAGGTAATTTTCTTCCCAAATAAGATACTGTACATCAAGAGACTGTGTGTTGTATGTTGCACTAAACTAATCGACACAAAAAGCCACACACAGTTCATATTTCCGTTTCCAAACATCAGGAGTCTCTTTGTATAGATTCAAGTTTCAAACCTATGTAATTTTCTTTCTCTATGAGGAATTCTTGCAAGACTCACTGGTGAGGGATTCCCTCAGGTTTTATTTGAGAAAGTATTTCTCTTTGACTTTTGAATGATAATTACGGCTGGTTTCAGATTCATTCCACTCTGTTGCATGCATAGGCAATGTAATCCTTATCCTTGTTGCTCTGTAGGCTGGTTGTTTTTTTTTCTTCCCCCTTCTGGATGCTGTATAATTTTTTCTCTTTATGATTTTCTCTAGAATATTAGTCTGGGTTGACTAGAGAAACAAATCTAAAGACACTCATATATGTATAAGAGAGAATTTTATACCATAGAGTGACTGTATATTAAAACATCCCAGCCCAGTCTAGATCAAGCCCACAAGTTCGATTAGCTCATAAATTCAATTCTGGTCTGTAAAATTCCTCTTAAGACTTATGTAGCATCTGCAATGATACAGAATGCAGGAAGATCAAAGGCCAGTGAGTGAAAAGTCTTGTGGATCCAGTGGCAGTAGAAGTATCTCCAGGGCTGTGACTGCCATCAGCGTGTGCCCATATAAATGTCAGTAGGAATATCAAGCAGAGAGAGAGTGCATCCTGCCTCCAGAGAGGAGGAGAGGAAGTTCCCAGAATCCTCATGCCCACCAGGCATCATCAGGCCGTGGCCTGATTGACAGACCAAACCCCACCCCTTCACTCTATCAAGTTGACAGGAAATTGTGTACCCTACCACACGTTGTATGAATTAATAATGCCCAGGGGTAGAATTGTTGATATTTATTCTGCTTGTTGTTCTTTGAGTGTTCCACTTCTGTGGTTTGGTGTTTGTCATTCATTTTAGAGTATTCTTGTTTTTAGGTGTGCTGGTGAGTTAGTTCCAAATCAGAGTCACTTGTGTGCACCAGGAGGAAACACTGCCCTGTCCTACTCTATCTCTGTTGTGGTTACTACCTTTGAACCTCTTCTTAGCCAGTTCAAAGATTTCCTCTGCTCTTTTCTGTTCTGTTTTCTGTTCTCATTGTCGTCTGCTCTTCAGCTCAGGGTTTTGAACCAGTTCTGTCACGGCTGATAGAGAGAAATGGGAACAGAATGGAATCTTGCCAGTTTGAGTAATTCATCTTGATAACTGAAACAGAAAAACTACAGGGCCCACCTCTGGACTGCGGCTCAGAAGAAGTGTAGTGAGCTCTGGTACGTGTCCTCAGATTATTGGCAGGATGCTGGCACAGTGGCGCACTTGGCTACTGTCACTGAATGGAGGTACCACCATCTTTGAACCCCAGCTTTAGTGTTATGCAATATTGCCCTCACTTTGAAGTGAGTGAGCTAACCACTGTCAACAGATTTCTTCATCACAGTTGCCTCCAGTGGCTGCACATGCAGCTTTTCAGTCATTGAAAAATATTCAAGCCTTTTCAGGAACTGAAGGGAGAATCAGTAAGGGCTGGATGCACCTGATTTGTCTTACCTGCACAATCTTAAAGACAGAGTTGGGTCCATAGCCCTGACTCCCTGCCTTCACTGCATTGTGCATGGTGCATCTTTCCTCCCAGATCTTCTGTGTCTCCTTTCCCTCTTTCTCTTTACATTTCAGTTTGAGAAGTTTCTGTGATCTCCTGTCTCAGTATTGTTTTCTTAATGACTGCTATCTTCATGTTTGTGATTTGTAGCTTTCTTTTTTCTCTATTAGAGTTTTTCTGTCTCTACTTAATATTATTCATGCCTATTCATGCCTGTTGCCTTCTTTTTCTTTTAGAATCTTTATCACATTGATCACCAAACCAACCTATTGCCATCATGTCAATTTTGACTCTTAAGTGACCTATATGGGTTTTCCTAGGCTGTTAATCTTTACAGGAGCAGGCAGACTCTTCCATTTCCTCCAGAGCAGCCAGCCCTACCAGGGCCCTTAACACTGCTGTTGAAAATTGATTCCTACTCTGGTGACCCTGTTTTACATTTCTGAAGCAGTAATTCAAGGAATACTAGTGGTGCAGTGGTTAAGCACTTGGCTGCTAACTATTAGCTTGACGCTTGGAATCCATCAGCCAGTCGTTGGGAAAGAGCTACAGCAGTTTGCTTGTATAAGGACTATAGCCATGAAGGCTCTGTGGGGCAATTTTACACTGTCCTGTGGGGTCTGTGAATCAGAATTGACAGCAGTAGCAGGTGTGTGATCACTCTGAAGCCTGCGTTCAGTCTGAATCTGGTTGCAATGCTTCCATTGTCTCTTCTGACTCTTCACTTCTCCCTTCCCCCCTACCCCCCCCACCCCTCCTAAACTCTCAGAAGCTCACAGGGCAGTTCGACCTTGTCCAAGAGGGTAGGTTTCAGTTAAATTTTTTTTTTTTGCTTTAGTGTAAGGCTTTATGTCAGCAGTTCTCAACCTTAGGGGGTTGAACGACCCTTTCCCAGGGATCGTCTAAGACCATCGGAAAAGCACATATTTCTGATGGCCTTCGGAACTGAGACCCCACTCCTCTATCCACCTCCAGGTGGGTCTGCCCACATGCAGATACGCCCCCATTGGAGTGCCTGGCGTAAAGACTGTTACTCATACTACACGACATAATTTCATTTATTTCTAATTAGAAATAAATATTTCACAGTATACAATTGCATATTTTTGTGATTCATCACTATGCTTTATGTTCAATTTGTAACAATGAAAATACATCCTGCATAGCAAAATTGCAGCTTTGAAATAGCAATGAAAATAATTTTATGGTTGGGGGGTCACCACAGCATGAGGAACTGTGTGAAAGGGCTGCTGCATTAGGAGGGTTGAGAACTGCTGCTCTATGCTTACCTGACCAGGCAGTGGGCTGCACTTAATGTTCTAACTGCTTACGTCAAAGGCTTTTATTTTCTCTGATAGCCTTGCTTTTCTCTCCTGTGTTTTCTATGGGCTTCCCTTAAAATCCCATAAACAGAGTTCGCGTATTGTAGTTCTCTCAGTTGTAATCACCTGTTACTTGACTAGACCTCTGTTGTAGTGGTAGTGTCCATGGGAGAGACATGTTCTCTAGCCATTAAATCTTAGTTTACAGAGGCCTGATGCTCTGAACTTGAATTTCAGAAGTGGAGTCCGGTTCCCCACCCTCATTTCTTCTTCTTTTCTTTAATAAAGGACTGAAGAAACACTCACTGCTATCGAGGAGATGATTCCAACTCAGAGTAATCCTACATAGGGTTCCTGAGCCTGTTCATCTTTACGGGACCACATAGCCTCCTCTGTCTCCCCAAGAGTGGGCTAATTACACCTTTTCCAGTCAACTGAAACCAAACCGAAACCCACCAGTGTGGAGTCATTCTGACTCAGGGTGACTCTTCCAGGGAGAACTGCTCAGTTGCTCCCTAGGGGTTTTCTTGCCTGTAATCTTTCTAGACACAGGTCGCCAGGCCACTGGTTGGGTTTGCACCACAGCTTTTCAGTTAGTTAAGGGTCAACTGTGTGTCACATTGAAATCTTCCAGGAAGAGAGCGCAGGGTGGAGCAGAACTGCTCCATAGGGTTTACTAGGCTGTAAGTTTGCCTTCTCTGCCTCCCATTGAGTAACTGTTAGATTCAAATCTCTGACCTTGCAGTGAGCAGCCAATATTTTACCTGTTGTGACGGAACAGGGCAATCAAGGCAGAGAAGAGAACAGAGGATCTGTGGATCCGTGACACTGTCTTGGGACTACACTTCCCAGAACCCCTTGCTGCCCCCAGTGGAAGTTCTAAGGATTCCCAGGTGACATTCTCAGGTGGTGGATGAACTTTAAAAGACTCTGTGTGTGCCTGGGAGAGATGAGAAATACCAAGATCGGTCATGCTGGGAAGGATTTCTTTCTTTTAGGCGTTTAAAAAATAAAATTTGTGTTCAATGCCCTGTGTCTTCCAAAGGTGAATCTTGGTAAGATGGACTCAAATTCTGGGCACACCCAGGGCTCCTGCAATAGGGTAGGGTTGACTCGTTTCCTATATGGTGCATCCTTCGTTTTAGAGACTGCTCTGGAGGAGCGGTTTTAAAAGAAATGGCTACTTCCCCCTTCTTCTTGCAGATATAGGGGAGGAATGAGAACCTCGTGGAATTCTGAATGGTAAGACCCACAAAAGACTCTGCCCTCAGTCACTCAAGCTAGTCTACACTCAACCTTTAGCAGCTCATCCAAACAACCATTGAGCTGTGTGCACAGGCCTCAAAGGCACCCGCTTCAGGTACATTGGCCTCTATATTCAGCTGCTGCCCCAAGTCTCGAGGCGACAGTTTGCTCCGCACTTTTTAAGTCATGGTGGAAGTGAAGACCCCTGACCTCCATTTGTTGGAACTGGGTCTGCAAGTTTCTTTTTAACTTGCCTTGGCTGTTAACTTCCTTAGAAGCTCCATCTGTAATGAGTGTCTTTGAAACTGTAGCTTTAGCAGGAAGAACTTCCATAGGAGAAGTGATGGGCCAGTGTCTTTTTTTAGTGATAAGCTCAAGTCCTTGCTTCCGAGTGGCTTGCCCTAAAAGTGTATACTTTGGGCAGATACGGAAGTCTTCTACCTCCACCCCACCCCCATCCCTGTTTCTTCTGCTTTTTCAAGAGGTTCTTGTCTTTAAGGTCTGGGTCTTTTGGATATCTCTATGTATAGCTACTGTAGTGATGCATAAATTGTCTCTGTTTAGTTGTTAAAACCTGCAGTTTCCCTTCTGTGTGGGGTCTCTGTCTTTCTTAAAGGAAAAGGATATTTGTAGGATCTTTTTGAAATCTCTCAGTGCCTCCAGTTGGCACTTCATGAGTGTTCTCTGGCTGTCTTAAGATTCTTTGCTCTCATGGCATTTACTGGAAACTGGGAGCCTATGAGGACTGCCCCACTTGACCCTCCTGTCACATCCAGTTCCTTGATTCGATGGTCTCCTGGGGCTAGGCATTTCAACTTGTTGGTTCTTTTGTGAAGAATTCACTTTTGCCTTGTTTTTATGTGGGTGCTGCTTTTTAATCGGCTTAATTCACATTTCTTCAGAGAATTTTCCCAACCACCTCAAGAACTTCCCCACACACAGTGTCTGGTAGATGGTAGGAAGTTGGTAAAGATTAGTTGAAAAAATAGCTCCAGTTTAAACTAGAGCAGCACTCTCCCCCACAACGCCGCCTGTGAACATTATCTTTTTGAATTTAGGAGTCTAAACCTCTAGCAATATGTGACTTTTTAAAAAACTATGATCTCAATAGTATACTCTTTAACTCTGTGCAGTTGTAGATATTAAAATGGTTTTAAGAGTTGGTACTGTTTTGTAATTTTAATTACCATTTTATCATACAGGTTTTTTTCATATACAGTTTTGTGTTGTACATTAGCAATTAAAAACAGATTATAATCTCCTTAAAGCTGATTCTTGTACTGGTATTGTGCTTCTCCAGCAGTATGTTCACACAATAATGGAAGCTCTGTGATGATTGACTGATTGATTGATTGCACCCAACTATTAGTTCCTGAGTCAGAAGAGGATTTTACGTGATACCTTGAACATTCTGTTGAAGGGTAGAATGTTTGGATGGCCCCATGAATGATGTTTCCTAGAATTTTACAGTGCAACTTCCTTAATTATCAACCTTTCTCTGGACCCTATGGAGATAGAAAAGAAGGGTTTGCAAGATTATATAATGTGATTTAAGATTATCCAGGCAATTAGAGGCCAAATACTCAGGTTGTTTGAGTCATGCTTAAAGGTAGTTTCTTCTGGTTCCATTTTACCACATTATTCCCCCAAAGGGCTCTAGACTTTTATCAAGATGTTTTTGAAATATCAAAAGAAACATTCCCAATCAAACTGTGTAGGGCAGAAATTTGTGGATTGCAGCTCAAGGTGAAACTGTAATTACATAGATTCCTCATACCGACAGTGTCTGAGGTGTTGTGTCACTGGGAAATTGATGATGGCAATAGTGCAATTGACTTATACCCCAGAGGGTGGTTGGCAATGTTGTAGTTCTTTGCTTATACTGTCCTGCTTGTAGCTTGTGTGTGTGTGTGTTGTTGGTTGACTGGTTGGTTGGCTTAAGGCTGCTGTTGGTGTAGTTGGCGTTGTAAGGTTTTGGTTTTGTTGTATCATGGCCACTAAAGTAAACCTGAGTTGTACATATACGCCCGTGGACAAGCAGATGGACTCTGGGCCTCTACTTAACTCTAGTTCCATTTCAAGAACAGTTCTGATCACATGGCCCTGCTCGATACTCACCTTCACAAAGTGATCTCTGAAAATAAGAATGCAGCAGCAAAGTGTGGTGTAGAGAGCAGAGGAAGCCCAGATACCAACCAGAATAGTGTCTGGGGTCTTAAAGGCCTGTGTTCAAACCAGGAGTCATCTAAATGAGGCAGCAGTTAAGTCCACACAGAAGAAGCACACCAGCTTGTGTGATCCAAAAACGGCAAGTTCAGAATTCACATATCGGAGCTAAATGATAGGCTATGGAGGACAGTGGGAGTCCAAAACCCATCTGCAGATTATCTAGTCAGATTAAGCCACTGGCAAATCCTTTGTAGCTATGGACAAGAGGCTCAAACAGCCTTCTGTCATGCAGAGACCATTGTAATCTTAATTATGCTGGATTGAACTTGATACTTGACTGCTTGACCTACCTATAGACCCAATCTGAGTTTGTTTTAGGCGGAAGAATCTCTTTACTTGTTCCACGACAAAAATTTCTTCCCAGCTTTTAAAATATTTATGGGATTCTTTCATACTCATTATTTATATTTTTATCTTTATATTATTGTTACTTTATCCTTACCACTTTAATTCTATTATGTTTTTTATTGTTTTCATTGTTTTATGATTGTGAAGGAGCACAGAAGGAGTAGATGCACAGTGACAGTAACTGATGCAAGGGTTTACAGGGGATGTTTTCAGTGGCGGATGGATGATAGGGAGGGCAAGGGGGTTTTTGGGGTAAGCAATGAAGGGCGGAATAATAAAACTGGTGGTGATTATATAACTCATTTTAAAGGTGATGTCACCATGCATGGGAGGGGTGCTCTCAATTAATTGTGGTGATTATTGTGCAGTTTTCCTCAATAAGATTGAACTATTGAATTGTAAGATATGTGGACTAGATGCCAATAAAACCTTTGGGGGTGGGGGTGAGGTTCCAGAATTGAATCTTACTACACTCTAAGTACTGTTTTTAGGAGGAGGGGGGGAAAGAGACCTGAAATTCAAACAATTTTAGAGACCCATTTATTCAGTCTTGAACAGGAAAAAGACAAGCCATCGAGGAAAGGGATACTGACAGTCTGAGGCCCGATGGTGCCCCAGGATTCACAGCCACATACCACTCAAATAAGAATAAAGGAAAGTCAAACAGTCATTGGTGACAGAGCAGTTTGTTCATATTTATTGCCTTTACTTTTTCATACGGCGTTGGTTGGAATTTCAAATTAAATTAACTAATGAAAGCGAGAAGCTATTTTGGTTCTCAGCCCATCTCCCTTTTCAGTGCTTAGCCATTCCCAATTATTACTGCATTTTAAATATACTCTAGCATGGCAGATGTGTAATTTAACTATTGAAAATTCTTTGGACCACAGTTCTACGCTGAAGCACAGGGAACTGCCACAAGCCAGAATTGCCAGTAGAAGTCACGGCCTTTTATATGTACATCTCTGTGTACGGGAAGGAACTCTGGTGGCGTGGTTACAAGTTGGGCTCCGTTTCACAAAGCCATCAGTTTGAAACTTCCAGTTGCTCCTGAGTTGAAAGACTGGCTTTCTACTGCTGTAAACATTTTCAGTCCTGGGAATACCCAAGGACATGCCTACCCTATCCTGTAGGGCTGCAGTGGATTGGCCTTGATTCAATAGCAGTGAGTTTGGTACATGCATGTATGTACATATATATAATTATCTCTATCTGCTTTTTTTTCTATCTGTTTGTTTTTGGTAGGAAGCTTATAAAGAGTCCATTCTTAGGCCTCTGACTAATCTAGCTCTACAGGATACAGTCAACCCTTCTCCTATTTAGATATAACTTCCCATTTCTAAAGCAAGAAACCCGATTATTACCATCTGCCATGCCTATATACTTAGTTGTTCAATCCCTGTAGACATGTACAATGTTTTAGAATTTACTAGTATACCTGTGAAAAATAACACTATGTAGTCAAATATATATATATATATATATATATATATATATATATATATATATATATATATAGTGTGTGTGTGTGTGTGTGCTCACTTCATCTTAGCACTGTCAGTCATTGCTGTCATTCCCTTTTCTTTCCGGTAGAAACATTTTAGTGGATAAACCAAATGACCAGTCTTCCAGGTGGTCTTCAGAGAGCAACTATCCTCCCCAGGTAAGATTATAGCTTGTCTTTAGATGCCATTTACAAGTTCAATTTCAAAGAATCGCGTAATCAATGTATCTATCTGGTAGTGTCTTTTAAGATTGTGAGTTAAATTTCACTCTTGGTTTTTCCTTCTTTAAATTTGGAAGACTTTTATTTTATGGACAAATATATCAGACTGGATGAGCTGTAGACTTTTGCTTCAGCCTACCAGAACATTTAAAAACATTAGAAAACAGTCTAAAATTTTTAGAATTTACCAGTATACCTGTGAGAAATAACACCATCAAGTGAAATACAGTGCTGTTGTATAGTTTTGTCTTCTTGACCTTGCAGATTTAAATTCTGTCTTCCAAAGTTACTTATATTAAGTCTTTTCTTTGTCATAATTCTGCTATTGATTCTTGATCCAAAGGTGGACTACATAATATGTATAAACGCGTGTGATATACATGAACATGTGATAGAAACATGAATATTTTTTAAAACATTAAAAAAATATATATTTTTTGTGAATTACTAATGATGCAAAAGTAAATTTCTTAGCATATTTTGTGGAAATGTGACCTAACAGCCAGTTAGGATACTGGTTACTATTATGGTCCGAGTAGCGGTTGTGACCCAAACAGCACTTAAATGCAAGTCATCCTGTGCTTAAGAAATTTGAGAAGTGTGACCAACTGACCATTTGCTAAGTGACTCAGTGACCGTCGTAGAGGAAAAATAAACTGCCATTTTCCTAGTAAACCACGATACCAAGCTGGTGTCAGAACCATGAACTCGTAATATCCAAATGGTTTCCAGCAAAAGCAAATACAAATCCTTTGGGGGGATAATTACCTTATCCATAGGCCACAGGAAATCACTGCAAGGATAAGAGAACACAATGTACCATGAGAAAGAATTAGGAAAAAAAGATAGTAGAAACCCACAAAATTTTTAGCTAATGGAATTGAAAGAAAGAAAAGATCCCGGTATTCAAATACCTGTTTACCAGGTTCAAAGAAATCAAAGTTAATTGCAAGGACTAACAAACCACAAAAAGTGACCTAGCACATATGAAAAAGAACCAAATAAAAATTTTATACATAAAGGATAAAATAAACCAAAAGCCAAACAAATTTGCTGTGATCCTAACCCACATTAATTTAACCACCCCTTCCACTTCAGACAGGGAGGAAAATGAGCAAAATGGAAATAACTTTTTCTGAAGGATGTAAAGAATGGTGGAGGGGCTGAAATTCAGGAGAGTATGGGGCCATAAAGGGGAGCAACTTTGAGGCCCACTTTCCCCTTGCATGTCTGTTAAATGCTAAAGAGGGGCTCAGAGGTTGAGGAGCTGAAGCCCTGAGCGGTCTGGTGGGTTTGAGCAGCTGCTCTTGAAGTTAGGAGTGGCATGCCTACCCAGGATCCTTCAGTAATCATGCAAATCGGAATGACAACCACCTTGTATCCAGTGTGTGATGCGCAAACTTAGGTCTCTACTTAGATGTACAGTTTTTAACCTTTAAAACTGGCAGAGGCGTTCCCTAAGGTGTCTGTCTTTCTCTACAGTGTTTTCACTGGCATTGAGCCTTGGTTTTGCTACTGAGCTATATAGTTCCTGGGAAGGTGGAGTTGTTAATTTTGCATTCAGACCTTGTATTGGGTTATTTATAACCAGATTATACCTACTATTATACCTACTATAACTTCCTGGCAGGAAGTTACTGAACTAACTTAGTGTGTGAGTCCGGGTAGACTAAACAAACAAATGCATAGACATGCATATGGATATAAAGAAAAGGTTTATATACAAGAGGAATGGGACATTGAGAAAGCATACCAGCCCAGTCCAGTTCAAAGTCATAAGTCCGATATTAGCCCATGTGCCTGATACCAGTCTGTAACGTCTCCTTCTAACTCATGAAGTCTCCTTCTAACTCATGGGTACAGAGTCCTGGCGCTGGCAGGGGTCTCCCCAGGGCTTCTCGCTTCCAGGGCTCAGGGACCATCAACAGCATCCAGTAATGATAGAACAGCTCAGCGCTGGCAGGGGTCTCCACGTGGCTTCTTCAGCTTAGAGGTCTGGTTCCATCAGGGTAAGGCCATGTGGCTTCTTCTCCAGCTCCTCCGTCTCCTCAGACGCTGCCATCTTGTCTGTAATTCATCATCTCTGAGACTAACTCCCAACAACTGGGGAGATAGCTTCTCATCCCCACGAGGGAAATACCACGAGCTTTCCAGAAGTCTCAGGAGAAAACCATGACCACACGGAGGCCTCAATGGCTACTCAATAGCTATCTCCAGATTAACAGGCTAGACTCCGCCCCTACATCTCTATCATGAAATTAACAGTCTTCCTTTCCTTATAGTATTGAGGATGATGTATGAGAGGGTTTCAAAAAGCTTGTGGAAAAATTATCTAATGGATTTATTTTTCACCAAGAACTTTTTGAAGACCCCTTACATGTTCCTAGAATTTACGGGAATACAAAGTAATAGCCTAAGTCAGGCAGTGCTTGCTCTCTGTTAACCTGTGAAGAAGGGGGAAGGAAGAACACAGACACATACATGCATGCAGAACCAAAAAAGAAAAGTCCGCAGGGCACGGTGGCTGGACTAGACATCAGAGATCCTGCTGTGAATGACAATATCAAAAGGTTTACTTTATAAAGTTCTTTAAGTACATTTTAAATTTGTTTTTTGTTTTTTTAGTACTTGATTCTGAAGCTTGAAAGGCCTGCCATAGTCCAAAATATCACATTTGGAAAATATGAGAAAACTCATGTCTGCAATTTGAAGAAGTTTAAAGTCTTTGGTGGAATGAATGAAGAAAATATGACAGAGTTGTTATCTAGGTGAGTTAGGGAGTAGTGTTCTCTCCCAAACCAGCTGCATCTCCATCCCTTGGTACTTAATTCTGTGTCATCTTCCTCTGTCTGAAAATGCACCTTTGGTATATCCTATTGTGGGGGCCTCCCACGACAGTGATAACGACCTTCAACCTTTTCATTTCTCAAAGTACCTTTATTATGCCTCCTAGTTGACAGTTCTCATCCTGTGGGTCATGACCCCTTTGGGGGTCGAACGATCCTTTCACAGGGGGTCGCCCAATTCATAACGGTAGCAAAATGACAGTGATGAGGTAGCAATGAAAATAATTTTATGGTTCGGGGTGGGGGGGGGTCATCACAACATGAGGAACTGTATTAAAGCGTTATGGCATTAGGAAGATGGAAAAACCACTGTTCTAGTTAATATATTGCCAAGTAAGAGTGACTGTTCTGGGGAGTACTCTACTGGGAGGATAGAAGGAGGAAGGCTGTCAATGAAAACTAGGTGGCTGTCCCTACCAGGCACAGTGCCTGCCTCCTGGAAGGAGCTCTGGAAATGGGTTTAAAAGCCACTCATCACCAAGGATGAAGGTGTTACATTTACATGCTTCCAGGGCCCCACCCCACCCCCACCCCACACACCACAATGACTAGCCACGCAATGGTCAGATAAAGCAGCATGTTTAGAGTAGACTAGTGATCTTTGCTGTGCCCCACCAAGACATTGCTGTCTGTAAGTAATGTTCCAGGACAAGGGCAACCGGCTGATGTGATGTCCCTAAGAAAGATTTGCTTCCCCTGGGATGTTGAGGTGGAGATATTTATTTAGAGTAAGTAGTTGTTTAAAGCAACAAAGTAAATTTGTTTATTAAAATTTGTTGAATTATAAGACTGAGCCCTGGTGGCGTAGTGGTTGAGTGCAGGATTGCGACCCACTGACTTGGTGGTTCAAATCCAGCAGCAGCAAGTCTGGGTAGCTTCCATGACCACCAGAGGGCAGTGATGCCTACCCCCCCCAAAAAATTTTTTTTTGTTGAATTATAAATAAAAGAAATATTGGTGTTGCAGTCAGAATAGAATGATTTAATGTTTTGAAGAATTTTAATATTTAGCTCTGTCAAATTGTTTTCCAATTTCTTGCTTAACATTTTGAGTCATATTCAGACATAAGCACAATATGACACATTTCACTTTCCTATACTATTTACGTTTATACTACATTTGTAGTTTTACTTTTTAAAATGACACATTCACTTTTTATTGGGTTACAAATTAAAACTGTACAGTATAAGGAAGTAAGCATTTCTGCTCCTAATCTGTTAGAACTTTATTGTGGACATCTCAAGAACTGAGTTAGTTGGTTGTATTAATTATTTGACATCACCCATATATACTGATCGTTCTATGTTGAGGATTTATGATTGGCCTATATCTAAATGAGAGACTCCAATAATGAGAGCTGATTTTTGTGTTAGGCCAAGTTGACTGGAAAAACACATCCAAGGACTATATCATATATATATATATATGACAGAGCTTTATATCAAAGAGTAATTTTATTAGGAAAACAGCCCAGCCCAGTCCAGCTCATATCCATAAGTCCAAGACTAGTCCATAAATCACTCTTCAGATTCTCACAGTCACATACAATGATGCAGAATGTGGGAAGAACACAAGCCAGTGGGTGCAAAGTCTTATGGATCCCAACGGCAGTGGAAGCATCTCCAGGTCTCTGGCTGCCATCAGCCTGGCTTCATGTGGCTTATCAATAGGAAGGTGAAGCAGAGAGAGAGAGTGGTTCAACTCCCAGGAGAACGGAGAGGAAGTTCCCAGAAACTTCAAGAGAAGACTATGCCCACAAGGAGACATCATCAGGCTGTGACTTGATTGACAAGCTAAACTCCACCCCTTCACTCTATCAAGGTGCCAGGAAATTATGTACCTACCACACTTTGGATGTGCAGTTCCTGAACTATTGTCCTGTGTTGTAATTTCTCATATATGTATTGTTTTACTTATATATTCTGCACATTGACTTAAAATTCAAGTATGACAATCTGTTTTATTGTGCTTACTATACTAGGGAATTTTTCTCTTTACAGTGGCTTAAAGAATGATTATAACAAAGAAACATTCACCTTGAAGCATAAAATTGATGAACAGATGTTCCCTTGTCGATTCATTAAAATAGGTAAGGAGTTTAGCTTTCTGAAATAGAAACCAAGTTTTTATAACAGCAGTCACCAAATGGCAGCCTAAGAATCAAATTCTGCAGACTGCCTATTTTTGTTTTGTTTTTAATAATGAAGTGTACACACAAAACCTTTGATCAACTTCTACATGTGTGTTTCAGAGGAATTGATTGCGTTTTTCTAGTTGTGCGATTATTTCTCCTAATTATGTTCCTACCACTGACATACTCAGTCTGCGCCAAGTGGAAAGCCCACTCTCTCCCTCTCAGCCCCTGGCAGCTGGCAGTTAGTCGTTCTTGATTTCCATATATTTGCTTATTTCATGTTAACTGATAGCATGCAATATTTCTCTCAGAGAAATCGCCTCTAAAGTCATCCTTATTGTGGCACTCGAGCCCACATTCCTCTTTAAGCTGCGTAATAATCCATTGTGTATGGAGAGCGTGTTTTTTGCTTAGTCATTGATCCACTAACAGGCATTTGATTATGTCTGCCATTTGACATCGTTAAACGAGCTGCAAGGAACATGCTGTACACGTCGCATGTCTTTATAGCTGCCTTCAGATATTTTGGGTATATACGGTTTTTTGCACATCTGTTTTAGTAGAGTTGAGTTGCTGAAACTGATTGCATGGCCTACAAAGCTAAATATATTGACTATGTGGCCTGTTTAAAGGAAACTTTGTTGAGCCCTGCAATGTTAAACTTACTAAATGGCAATTGTTTCAACCATTTCCAATTATTTTCTCATTTGAAAGTTTCTTAGGAGATGTTACGAGGTGTCGTTTCCCTTAGCCTTCTAGTGCTGCTGTAAAGTGAATGGTTTTGGCCAACGGGAGTGTGTTTTCTCACAGATTAGGAGGCTGGAAGTCCAGATTTGGGGTGCCAGCTGTAGAGAAATCTATCTCTGTGGGCTCCTGATGGAAGAGAAAAGTTCTTGTTCCTTTCAGCATTTGTGGGCTGACAGCATTGTTTGGAGATCTCTGTGTGTTCTGGCAGCTGTCTTCTCACAGGGTCTAAGACAGGGAGCTCGTCAATTGCAGTCTACTAGTCGACCGCAAATGTAGTGGAAGATCTCATGGCATAAAGAAAATAGACATAAACCTGTCATCAATCTCATCATTTAATTGATAAACAGCACAGCTAATCAGGTACAATCTTATTTGTCAAGCGCATGCGCAAATAACTGTGCTAAGTGCAACAAAACTAACAAGCTAAGTGATCGCCAATTTTTAGACCTTGGTTTCTTCTCTTAAATGTAAGAAAGGAAGCCCTGGTGGCGTAGTGGTTGAGTGCGGGACTGCGGCCCGCTGGCTTAGTGGTTCAAATCCAGCAGCAGCTCTCCAGGAGCAAGGCTGGGCCTCCCACTCCCACCAAAGGGCAGTGATGCCAAAAAAAAGAAAATGAGTGGGGGAGCTGGACCACATCAGAAGACAAAAGCATATCACTTTCATACAGAATGGGAGATTATGACACTACAAGCCGACATTCAGCTGAAGTCCAGAGTGCATGAACAGTTTTGAAACTTAACTAGCAGAGGGAAAGTACTCAAATATGGGAAAATGTGCTCCCTCCTTGAGTGCATTACTCGACTCTACTTCTTTATGTGAGTCAGCCTTTTCCCCACATAAAGATCATTAAGTCCAAGTATCGTTCCACCTTGACTGATGATCATTTGGAAGTGTGCTTGAGGCTGGCTGTCAGCAGCTACTGCCCTGACTGTGCATCCCTGACTCATTCCATTCAGTGCAAGTCGTCAGAATAAACTTAGGTAATGACAAAAAACGTACATTGTTCATTGTGTTGTGTTGTGCAATATGGACTCACACGGTTATGCAAGATACATAAACATACATTGCACATATAAAGAATTCTCAGTACATTTATGAATAAATAAAAATAAGTATATGTTTTGCATTTTTGTAGTTGGTAGATCATTTTGATTTGGTCATTTTATAAGTAGCCCACATGCTGAAAAACATGTGAGCATCCCTGGTCTAGGAGTTCCTTGTCAGGTCTCTAGGTCCAAAGGCCATGCTACACTCTTAGTCTGTCTTATTTTTTGGGAGTAGATCTATCTGATACTGTTAATTTAGATAAAATAAGAGTAGCCAAAGGCTCCCACTCCAGGGAAACTCCCTACATCAGATCTAGGCCATGACAGAATTAAGGGTATTGCATCCCCTTTACGTCTCTTAGATTGGGTTGATTTACCACACCAGACACATCTTGATTATTATATAATTGCCAAACCAGAGACTCATAGCCCTGCCAAGTTGGCACACACCCCGAGGTGCAGTTGACTGGCTTGTGTTGTGAAGTGTTTGATTATGTCTGGAGTGAGTGTCCATGGCAGTGCCCACATCCTGTTTTACTATATGTATGAAAATGAGGACCCATGCATATGTACTCATAGTTTTTTTAAAGTCATATTGCAGCAGCCACTATTTCCAAAGCACATGCTTGTCTGACAATAAGCTAGGCATTTCAGAGAGTGTTATTTTGTTACATCCTCATGACATTCTGTGAGATAGGCATTGTTACGCTCACTCACAGATGAGGAAGCTGATGATTCCTGCTTAAAATACTGCCCATGGTGGTGTCGTAGTGAGAAGGAGAGGTGGGACAGGAATGGAAGGAAGGCTGTCTCCTTTTGGGTTTATGTTCTCTTGATTGTGTGGTCTGTGCAGGTACGGATATTGTTCCCTTATGCAGACTGTAAAACCCTTGGGGGCAGAGACAACTGTATTCTGTTTATGCAGTGAAGGCAAAGTAAATTTTAATTCATTTTATTTTAGTGTCTACCGAAGGAGTCGAATGCAAGTGATGTTTCTCTCTTGTTTAAGTGGCATATTGCATTAATAAATTTTCTGTTATGTAATTGTGCCTTCCCGTCCCTGGCATGAACTTTGTTCAATCGCAGTGAAAACGTGGTACATTTGTGTGTTTTTTGTCACCAGTATTTTATTCAGAATTCTGAATATGCAAGGTTATATAGCTAGATTAGCCATCAATCCTTTTTCTTCTGCTCATTTTTAGGGTTACCTTACTTTGATCATTGAACTTTCAGTTTTCCTTCTTGCTCTGACACAGATACAGGGTGAGGGTAAGAAGGACAATGGATAAGACTGTTGACAGGTACAAGGGAAGGGTAAACCACTGAGGGGCTTGATGAGTAGTTTAAACTGTGGAATCCAAACTTGATCTGAAATGTAGACTTCCACCTGATTTGCAATAAGAAATCATTTAAAATAAATGTTATGGGAAATAGTTTTAAATAAATTAATGTTATGGTAAGATAATTTTAAGTAAATTAATGTTATGTTATGTAAAATTACAAAAAATTTGGGGGGAACTGCAAAAAGTTTGTGAGAAAATGGGACTAGAAGATACTGGGTGTTTTTTCCCACACACTTTTTGAAACCCCCTCTTGTGGCAACTATCTCTTTCTTGTAGACTTGGTAGAATTTATCTGTTCACTGTCTAGACCTAGCTGTGTTTTCAGGGGTAGGTAGATAGGCGACCTCTCTGATGTCCAGTGGTGGTATGATATCAGAAACATTATGGTAAGAGTCATGTGTTCCTTTTTGCTCCCATAACTCCAGGACCTAACAACGCAAGGCCCATAGAAAGTGTTCAGAAAATGTGTTGGATGAATTATCTTAGATTTTCAGAGTACTTGCACTTTGCTAAAGTTCTGTTTGGACTATGTGTGTTCATTGTTTTCTTCTTCCTTTTTCCCTTGCCTCAAAGTTCCACTCCTGTCGTGGGGACCCAGCTTTAACTTTAGCATCTGGTACGTTGAACTTAGTGGTATTGATGATCCTGATGTAGTACAACCCTGTCTCAACTGGTACAGCAAGGTAGGACTATACTTTCTAATCTGGACTTCATGTTTCTAATATACATACAGGGAAATTGATAGCAATTGCTTGTCGAGATGCTGAGACTCTTCCTCTCTTGCTGCCATTGAGTCAATTTTGACTCGTACCCACCCAGTAGGGCAGGGTAAAACTGCCTCTGTAGATTTCTAAGACTGTGTTTATGGAAATAGATGGCCTTCTCTTTCTAGAGGGAGCCTGATGGATTCAAACTACGAACTGTGCTGTTAGTACCCCACTGCATAACTCACCACCATCACCAGGACTTCGATATTTAGAGTTGTAATGATATGTTAAATTCAGGTGGGTTCAGAAATGACCTGTGGCATGAAAGGTATCATTGTTTGTCAGATGGATCTTGGCTGAAAGCAGAGACTGTCAGAAAGATACTTAACGTAAGTTGTCTTTATTGGTTATGTAAAGGCATTCAACTGGGTGAATCGTAATAAACTATGGTTAACAGTGCAAAGAATTGGAATTCAGAACACTTCATTGTGCTCATGATGGACTTGTACATAGACCAAGAAGTAGTTGCACAAACGGAACAAGAGAGTTCACATGGATTAAAATGAGGACGTGTGCATCAGGACTGTATCTTTTTACCATACTTACTTAATCTGTTTGCAGAGCAAATAATTCAAGAATCTGAACTATATGAAGAACACAGCATTAAATTTAGAGGAAGACTCACTAATAACTTGCCCAATGCAGATGGCACCCCGCTTTTCTGAAAATAAAGGGGCTTTGAAGCTCTTACTGATGAAAATCAGACACTAGACATTAGTGATGAGGCAACCTTATTTGTGGATAGCCCAACAGTTGCTTAGTGAAATGAAGACTCCTTCAGGGCGGGCCACATTTCAGCACGGAGACAAGGCTCCTCCTAGTGCACCAGTCCACACTGGTGATCAACAGGGAGTGTTGGAGTTGCCAGGACTTCATTTCCCCTGCGCTCAGAGTCAGTGCTCAGGGAAACACCTGTTGAGAAATTAAATGACATACACTGGTCAACTCTGTTGGCCAGAGATCCATTTAAACCTTTGGAAAACAAAGACGTTGCTTTAAAGCTAGATTAGTTTTGAAAAGTAAAGTGTGCTTGACCCAAGCCTTATTTTCGGTTGCCTCAAGCATGAGCTAAATGGACAGTGAATGAAAAAGTGGAGAGAACTGATGCATTTGAATGACTGGGTCGGCAAGCACTGTTGAAAATACTCTGGGTCACCAAAGAACAAGCAAGTCTGTTTTGGAGGAGGGACAGCCAGAGTGTTCCTAGGAGCGAGAAGACTTTCTCTCAAGTCCTGTGGACATGTTGTCAGGATCAAGCAGTCCCTGGCAAAGGACATCATGCTTGGTAGGGGGCCAGTGCACGAGAAGAGTGACCCTTGAAGAGATAGGTAGCCAGAGTGGCTGCAGTGATGGCTTGGAGCGTAGCAGTGGTAGGCCTTCTGCCGTGGTCCGTAGGGTGTCCGTGTGTGGGAACCCACTCGGCAGCCCCTGTCAGCAGTCTGCTTTCCACAGTCTAATATGCTCACAGTAGTCTTTTTATATTGGGGGAGGTTGTAAACTTTACCTCCTTCTCCCATCGTTGTGGAGAGAGACTGTCATTCCTTTCTTAAGAAATTCTGGGTTGAAATGGTTACTCCTTTAATGTGGTGCCGGATAGTCTTTATTCATTTCTGGAGGTAGACGTCCTGATTGGAAAAGTATAGGGTTAGCGAAAAAGAAGCCCCTGGACAAGATGGATGGACACAGTGACTGTAACAATGGGCTCGAACAACTGTTTTTGAGGATGGTGCAGGAGCAGGTGGTGGCTCAGCACCAACTCAGACAGCACCACCACAAAACAATGAGTGTACATAATTAATTTCAATAGAGCATCATTCTTTGGTTCTATGACAAGATAAAATCATGCATAACTGTAGTGCTTAGCTAGATGTTTTACTAGCCTTTTATTCGTAGGTAATGTAGTGAGTGATAAGTCAGTTTGTGTTTGTCTTGCAAGCTCCCTTCTAGACGATGTGTTATTTTCTTAATGTTATAAAATGTAATGCCTATAAGGAAATCATTATTTGTGGATTTACTGCCCCACAGTGCTTCTATGTCATCAGTTCTGTTAGAACATAGCAATGTGGTATACTTCGAGAATTTGAGCTAATCCCACACATATTCTTGAAGTTAATGCTTGTTTTGCTTTTTAAAATCTTTACATGAGCATCCATCCCATTACTTGAAGAAATGAGTTAATTAAGCTTCTTGCTTTGGGGCTTCTAGTTAACTGAGATGTTTACTTTATAGCTATTTAATGGATGAGGTGCCCCAGGCTTAGAAAAAAATTACTAAACAAAAATTTAATCGCTGAAGATTTTTAGGTTTTAAAGCCTGTTTGAATTTGAAATAGCTAGCATTTGAAGTATTTGTCATTTTCATAATAGCTTATTTTTTAGAATCGAAACCAAAAAATGTAATCTTTTTTTTTTTTTTGACAGTTTCTGTGCTTTCTGTGCCAGCATTGTAGTCTGAGTAGTGGCTGCTAAGGGGTGATCGTTTTTTTACCATCTTTAGTAGGAGCTACTAAGAGCCTACTTAGGTATGTTGCTTTTCAAAGTTTAGGTGCTAGTATTAGGTGTGCATTTTTGTTTTTTCTTTTGCTTCATGCCTCTTGGCCTATGTGAGTTTCTCCTGTCAGCTCAGCGTCAGTTTTCCCAGTTCGTAGTACTCAACAAATCAGATTCATGTGTGCTGAGCACCTAGCAAAGGCTCCATTGAGGTTGATGACTGCTATTTCTGCCGTCTCATACCGCCATGACTAAGCAGGTCTCTTTTCCTCATCCTGTCTCCTGTGTTCTAGTAGTACCGTGAACAGGAGGCCATTCGCCTTTGCCTGAAACACTTCCGACAGCACAACTACACGGAGGCCTTTGAGTCCCTGCAGAAGAAGACCAAGATTGCCCTGGAGCACCCCCTGCTCACCGACCTGCACGACAAACTGGTCCTGAAGGGGGACTTCGACGCCTGCGAAGAATTGATTGAAAAAGCTGTAAATGGTATGTGGTTAGCGGGTAGCTGTGGGCGGGTGGGTGGGTTGTTAGAGTGATAGTTTGTGGAAATGTTTCATTATATTTTAATACTATTTCCCATAAATTGTTTGAAGCCTGCTTAGTACACAATAGGGTACCAAAAAGAATTTTTTTCCTAAAAGTATGTGTTTAAATTTTTTTTTTTTTAACAAAATAGCCGTGTCGCTTTCAAAGTACTCTCCATTACCCTTTTAAACATTTGTCAAATCTGTGATTCCATTGTTGGGAATATTTTTCAAACTCATTTGTTTGGATGACTGACAGCACCTCCCTCACTTGTTTCTTTGCCTTTTCTACGTTGTCAAATTGCAGTCCTTTCATGTCCCTTTCCAGTCACAGAAACAAAAAGAAGTCTCACAGAGCAAGGGCAGGTGAGTCAGATGTGTGAGGCAAGAGAGACATGCTAGTTTTTTTGCCAAAAAATGGGTACACTGAGATGGCTGTGTGAGTAGGTGCATTGTCATGATGGCAAAACCAGTCCCCCCCCTCTGCCAAAATCAGGCCTTTTTTGTCACACATTGTTACGCAGTCTTTTAAGAACCTGTAACTAGAAAGCTAAAGCAACACTCTGGCCTGGTGGAATGAGCTAGAAATACACTACAAGTTGACACTTTCATCTGTTGGGAATGTTGACGGATGCCCAGATCAAGGTTTGTCATCAGTCGACATTTCAACTTTTTTGAAACAATAAAACTACTCGTACACTGGAGTTTTTCCTCATAGCTCTGTGCTTGTACGCTGTGTTCAACATTACGGTTTCTGTGGCGTTTTTCTGGAGCAGGAAACAAAATTTCACAGCCACAAACTGCTGTCTTAAATCTACCATCACACACACACACACACACACACACACACACACACACACACGAGGTTGGAGGGAAACTGCTTTTAAAAAAATATTCACTGTGACCGAAGAGCACTTTTCTGAGAGACACCACTGGGTACACTAACTCAGACTGAGTTGCTCGATGCACCCATACAGGAAGATTGAGTACTGCAAAACCTTGCCCCAGCAGAGCTTTCCCCCATTTTTGAGGGGAGTGAGCTCTCGTATATAGGAAACGATTTTTCAGAAAGAATCTAGTTTTATGCCAGTCATGATTGTGTAATTTCTGCATTTATTTTTACTCTAGAGATTAACAGTTTTGATGAGGGACTTCTTTCATGTAAGCTAATCCCATATTGTAGTACAACATAAACCAGCATGAAGTATATGTGGACTTCAGTGTATCTAAGGAAAAATTACCATCTTGGAAGCACTTGTTGGAATGCCCATATCGACTAGTACTAAACAGCGGTACAACTTTTCGATGTCACCTTCATCACTAGTGGCCTATGCCTGTTCCTGGAAGTATGCTTCTTGACACTCTCTGCTATGGAGATGATCTGAACTTCGAGTATGCCTGTAGGACAGAATCAAGCTGCCCTGTAGGTTTCCAAGGCTAGAGCTCTTTTATTTATTTATTTATTTATTTAATAATTTTATTGGGGACCCGTACAACTCTTACCATAAGCCATACAACCATCCAGTGTGTCAAGCACATTTGTACATTGGTTATAGTCATCATTCTCAAAACATTTTCTTTCTACCTGAGTGTTTGGTAGCACCTCCTCATTCCCCCCCCCAAACCCTTGATGATTTATAAATTACTATTATTTTGTCTGTCTTACACTGTCCGATGTCTTCTTTCATATTTTTGTCTGTCGTCGGTCCCCCAGGAAGGGAGGATATATGTAGATGCCCCTTTCTAGCCCACCTTCCCTTTGCCCTCCTGGTATTGCCACTCTTACCACTGGGTTCATCTATCCTGGATTCCTTATGTTTCCAGTTAGTATCTACCAGTGTACATCCTCCAGTCTAGCCGGATTTTTAAGGTAGAATTGGGATCATGATAGTAGGGGGAGGGAAGCATTTAAGAACTAGAAAAAAGTTGTATGTTTAGACTGTAGCTCTTTTTTCATTTAAGCATTTTTGGGGGGGCTCATACAACTCTTATCACAATCCATACATCTGTCCATCGTACGTCAAGCACATTTGTACATTTGTCACCCTCATTAGACTGTAGCTCTTTTTTTTTCTTTCTTACTCTTTATTTTTATTAGTAGTGTTTTTAACAAGCTTTTAAAAAATTTATTAAAATCATTTTATTGGGGGCTTGTACATCATTTTTCACAATACATAAATACTGCCATTATCCTTCTCCAAATAGCCGCTTTTCCACTGGAGCCCTTGATATCAGCTTCCCACCCCTTCCCCTCTGTGCCTGCTCTCCCCTCCCCCACCAACCCTCAGTACTCTATAAATTTTTGTTCTGCCACATACTGCCCGACACCTCTCCCCCCTAGCCGCCCACTCCTCCGACGTCTGTCCTCCAGAGAGGAGGTTCTGTGTGGATCCTTGTAGTTGGCTCCGTCTCTCTAGCCCACCTTCTCTCCACCCCACCTTCTCTCCACCCATCCGCTAACTGCCATCTCACCACTGGCACTGAGGGGCTCATCTGTCCTGGGTTCCCTGTATTTCCAGTTCTCATCTCTGCTAGTGTACCCCCTCCAGTTCAACTGGATTTGTAAGGTAGAGTTGGGATCATGATTGTTGGGGGCAGGAAGCCTTCAGGAACTAGAGGAAAGTTGTATGCTTCCTCGCTACCTCACTGCACCTTGACTGACCTGTCTCCTTCCTCCCTGTGACTCTCCTGTAAGGGGTGACCATTTGCCCACAAGTGGACCTTGGGTCCCCACCCTGCTCTCCCCCTTATTCGTAGTGATGTGATTCTTGTTCTTTGATGCTCGATACCTGCTCCCTTCGACCCTCTTGATCACACTAGACTGTAGCTCTTGGTGGAAGTAGAAACCCTCATTTTTCTCCCTTCGAGCAGCTGGTGGTTTCAAACCACTGACTTTGTAATCAGCGTCTGTGTGTAGCCACTCTACTCCCAGAGCTGCTTAGTGATGGCACTTTACTCTCTTGAAGCTTGGTTAGCCAAAAAATGTTACTAGTCAGCAATTAAAATGCATTCAGGCTTTGTAATTAAAAAGAGCTTTTGGGTAGTATAAATAATAATACATAATGGCCCATTTTCTCATTTTAAAAGTATTTACACTTGTATAATCTTCTAGGATAACTGCTTTGAAGGATGACACCCATTTAGATACTTAAGTTTGGAATGTTTGGTTATTTCTTAAC
>PVJH01019741.1:0-42106 GCA_004026705.1 Nesogale talazaci
AGCACTTCCTATAAGCCCTCATTCTACTTGCTGTCCCTATAGGTTCATCAATCCTGGGTTTCATATATTGAGAGACAGAAAAAATATATAACAAAAATTCCAGGAGAAGACCTCAATGACACAGATGAGATAAACCCCAATATGTAGAAACAACAAACAAAAAATACAGACTATGTTGAAAATCAGATCTGGTCTAACATGCATGGGTGTCGTGGGGAGTGGATCAACTGACAAGATTTTAACCGTTCAAGTCAGATTTACAATTTTGATCTTCTAGTTATCTCTTCAATGCAATCTATTTGGTAACTGCTTTCTTCCTATCCCTCTATTATGGGTAGAGGGAAATCACTGGAGGCTTATTTCCAATGTGAAACTTGGGCTTCCACTGTCATTGATAGCCTTCTGCAAATCCGGTTATCACCATTTAGGCTCTGATACTATCCCCTCTTTTGACTTTATATTATATGATTCACAAGCCAGGGACTGATGTGGGTGTGGCCTTACCCGACATCTCACTTAGATAGCTGCTTGCTTGGAGACAAGGCTTTAAGACCCCAAACTTACTTTTATTTACTATCTAGGTACCATCTAATTTCTTCCCGAAATTTTGTGTCATAACCACCTCCTGTGTCCTCTTCCTGGAAGCGAGTGTGGATGGGGTCATGATGGAAGAAAGTCAGGATTTAGTGTGAACCCAAACCCATTCCTGGATCTACGTTTTGTTGTGTTTTTAAATCTGCCTTTGCCATCCTTTCAAAACCTCATTGATTGATGGTAGAGAGGTCTATCAATCATCTCCCTGTGGCATAGTGATCTTTGATAATATTATTTTTGATTATCCCCTGGTACTGCTATTTTAAAATACTATTCTGAGAGTGATATGGGGCCAATGTAGGTGAACTCCATATCACAGTACCTGAATTATTCACTTGTACAGAATCAGTCCTTTCATGGACAGACGCTGTTTATACACACAAATGGAAGTTAATTGTCAGGGGAAATTTACAAGAATACTCACTGAGAATGCCACAGGCTTGCTGGAATAATATATATCTTAATACACCATATAAGGCCTCAATGTAGCAAGACCATGCTTGTCCAATTACCGATAGTTCAATAATCTTGGTACAGCTACCTTCTGCTTTTTCAGACATCATGAATTGTCCTCTTGAGTCCTCACGTTACAAGTATGTCTGAGGAATTGTCCAGTTCACTCAGTGGATTTTTCAAATTGAATCCCACTGATGCAGCCTCTGGAGCACATGCTGTGCTCCTTGAAGATGCAGGATTTAATGTCCTAGAATTCTAATGGGCATGGTTCCCCAGATACACCCAAATGCTAGGGTCAATGTGGCTTTTTCGGTACCTACCACCAAGGACACTTCCTATCTGTGGTCCCCCAAAGCATTGTCAGTCATTCTAACCCCCACCTAGAGGTCGGTGCTCCCAGGTTTCTACCAACCATCATTAGTTTCTTTCTCCAGACATGTTTGCTTCCTTTCCTTCTCCTGACTTGATCTTTCCATCAGTATCCCTCTGGTAGGGTTGTCTTTCTGACTGGGAGACCTCCTGAGAGTTTTGCTTGTCAAACATCTCCTTCCACTCCCTTAACAATTTGATTCCAGCTAATGTGAGGCATCCTTAGCAAAATAACCTTCAAGATACATACCTAGAGGGGGTGGTGTGTGGTTCATTGCCACCAGTCAGTCTCTCTCCCAGGTTCTCTGGTTACCTGGCCATCAAATGGATGCCCTGCAAGCTTGAGCTTGTACATATCCTGCTGCTTGTTCCTACAAACTATTGCTTTCTCTTCTGCACCTCCAGCCTTCAGTTAGAATTTACGACACTCATGCCGGGGAGGTGAAACTCAATGGGCAATGTCATTAAAATATCCAGACTCCTTCTGCTTCCTTTGAAGGTGAAGGGCTCACCATTCACTGCTGTTGCCGAATTGGGTGTCTAGTCCTGCTCTGCCACTACTAACTGTGCAACTGAGACAAATACACTTTGGAAATGGGGATAGTCATATGCTACTTCAGATGTGCAAGGTTTCAGTTTGATAATATATTTAAAATATAATTAACTGGTAGTTTTGCTATAATCATCATTCTCTCCTTGGTTGCCTAGAGAACAAGAGAGATAATTGAAGCATATGTATGTTCCTTACAAAATGTTGAGAGAGAGTGAAATTTGGAACATTTTAATGAGACTAATTACAGGTGCCCATGGGATTAAAACTAATAGCATACCTTATATCTTACCTCCGACTCTAACGTGGTCATTGACTATTCTCTTTATTCTGGTATTCTGCTATCCCAGACACATTCTAATGTTTGATGTCTTCAGTACATATAATTCTTGTTTGATTCTAAGACTGTCAAATGAATAAATAATATGTTTGTACCTCAGGCTTCATCTGGTTTTGTTTTGTGTCGCTATTTTTGTTCACTTGCTGTGCTTCTTTGTGTCCTATTGCACCTCTACCTTCTTACAGATAAAATCTTTGATGCTTTTCTTTAATCTTAAAAAACGGTTAAACATGAGGAAGAATTTCAAGGACTATAATTTCAAAATGAGGTGCACTTTTTAGTTCTCAATAGTGAAAATATTATGTCCCAAATGCATTTGTCATATTTGAATTCTACAACTGCTATGCTTTTCCATTGGCAAACCTGTGATGAGGTAATTTACATGAAGACCATCTGTGAATTTGCAATGAGTCTAGGGAGGTTAGGGAGTCAATTGTCCCTAGCTCAATTCTGTGTTGGCATGAATGTATTGTTTTACAAATATTTTATGGGCTTTTAAAAATTACTAACCTCTTAATTTTATCAATTACTTCCTTATTTTTATTATTCTTTCATGAAGAGAAAGAATCTTAATATGCAAATTGTCCATAACTAAATATTATAAATTCCTATATGCATGCTTCCCTCTTAATTATTCAGTATTTCTTTGGACTTTGTGCTTTTAGAGTAGGTGTGAGGGGCACCCATCACAACATGTCTTCGGTTTTAATCTCTTAAAAGTTTTTATTGTGAGCTGGTAGAAGATTTACAGAACAGATCATTAGATTACATTCACTAGTTTGTGCCCTTTTTGTTTCATTCCATTCATGGAAATCCCCACTTGTGCCATCATCTATCCCCTTTCTTTGTGTTTCCTGTTTCCAGCGTTTCTTCATTCCTAATTTTTTTTGAACCTTGTTTTTGGATAAATGCCGCCATTGTAATCTTAAAAGTTTGATCACTCTAATGGTGTGGAACTTACTAGTATTATGATTTCCCTTTCTATTGTTTGACTGGAAATTGATCCTTGGAGTGAGCTCGGTCCCAGACCTGAAGAGTAATAAATGACAATAGTCTTAGGAGTTCCATCAGTCTCTAGCTGACCAGGAAGCTTGGTTTCTTATAATTTTGGTTTTAGGTTCACATATTTCTTCTCCTCTATCCAGTATATTCTTTAAAAATCTTTTTCTTAAGCTATAATTAACATCATGCAATTCAATGATGCAATCATACCAAAAGATGTGGAATCATCAATACAATTAACCATGGAGCATTTTACACTCCTTTTACACTTTGATTTTTACTCCCCATTTCCTCATCCTTTTCCTTCTGTATCTTTAGGTAATCATAAATCCTGTCGTCACATTCATATTTTCATTCTTCTCAGTTCCCAAAACAGATAACTGCACAAAACTATGTGGGTATCAATGACAATGGCCAGACAAAACCAATAGAGGCCTTAATTTAACAGAAAGAGTATTAATAGGTTATAATACATTCATATTGGGTTCCTAGGGATATCATATTACAAGATGCTACATTCTCTCCTGAGTACAATTGCTAAAGTCGCCTTTATCTGATTTTAGACAATTGTCATTTCTAGCCAATATGTATTGAGGATCTATCAATGCTTATGCCATGAAGTGGCCCTGCAAATGGATTTTTAGCTACCACGATCATCCATTGCTATTCTTTTTGTTAGTTTGTTTGTTTGTTGTTGTTTTTGGGGGGCACCACTGCCCTCTGGTGGTTTTGGGAGTTACCCAGCCTTGCTCCCGGAGAGCTGCTGCTGCATTTGAACCGCCAAGTCAATGGTCTGCAGTCCCGCACTCAAACACTACGCCACCGGGGCTCAGTCCCATTGCTATCCTTTTTCTGACGCTAGCGAGCCTGTGCATAGCAGAACAAAACACTGTCTAGTTCTGTGGCTTCCTCACACCGGTTCCTGGGCTTGACTCCATTGTTGAAGCCACTTTGCAAATCCATCTAGTTAAGAGACTTTCTCTTTTGACTGCCTTACCGTGCACAATATCCTTTACAGGGACTGATCTCTCTTGAAAGCATGTCAAAAGTACATAAGATGAATCTTCATCATCCTTGTTTCCAAGAACACTGCCCATCCTTCTTCCAAGACAAATTTGTTTATCCTGTCAGCCGTCCAGGTTACTTTCAATATTCTCCAGCACCACAATTCATCTATAGCTTTCTGCAATCTGAGTACGGTATCATTGCTTTATCTAGATGTGGATCTTATTATTAGTTATCTTTGGATAGCATAGTCCTGTGTCTTTCTTCTAGGTGGACTTAGCTGACTCCTTGCTTAGATGGCTGTTTGTTTTGTGATATGCTATTATTCATGATAGCCAAGAACCATTTGGTGGCTTCATCACACTTTGCCTATGGCATCTTGATCTTCAGTGTTCTTCAGGGTGGGGACTGTGGGCAGAGACATGTCTTAAATATGAATTTTTCTTCTATCAAGGCTACAATCAATAGCTCAAAATCCATTTTCATAACTGCTGTTTCTATAATTCCTTAGCTCAACATTTTGGATATAATTATTTTGGGGAGGCATCACTGCCCTCTGGTGGTCATGGGAGCTACCAAGCCTTGCTCCAGGGAGCTGCTGCTGGGTTTGAACCGCCAAGCCCACGGACCGCAGTCCCGTATTCAACCACTACGCCACCAGGGCTCAGCCTGGATATCATTTTTACGTTATTGTAGTACATCATAATTTGTTTCCCTTGAGTTTAAAGCAATTCTGAAACCACAGATCTCTAGGCTCTGTCACTACATCAGTTGAGAGATAACATCAATTAATTCTACTTAAGAGACAACTGTAGGAGAGATGAGTAGGGAAATTTTTCCATATTTCAGTTGGACATTTTGAGGAGTCCTCTTCTGTAGATGGTATTGTGTTATACATTAAAAACAGATGAAAGTTCACTGGGAAAATATGTGTGCCATATATAATACATATATGGATTTTTTTTCATTCTAGAAATGCTAGTCTTAAAAATAAAAGGTATCTTCTTAGGAACCTGACAAGTTTTCTGTTTTATGCTTTGCAAGATCAAAAGTTTAAAAGATCTATGGGAAAACTATAGCTAATTCTCAAAAATGCAGTGACATCTCCAATTTTAGCAGAGTAACTTTGGACTATTTCCTCATTATAAATTAAGATAGTTATGGCCAGCTCTCCATTTTTAGTGTGGTGAAGATGAAACCTAGACTAGATATTGTGATGAGGTTGTGTAAATTATATTATACATCTATGCATTTTAATATTTTTGTTATGTCAACATATTAAATTTCATATGTGCTGATATCAGCAGGCTCTGTTGAGATGTTTCATGATTATGAAAAGGTATTTATATGTGTGTATCATGACATTACAAAGTACAGGAATTCCAGAGTCCTTAATTGTACTCTCCAGCAATTTATACATAGACAAAAAAGCAAATGTTTAGCAAACATGGAGAGCAATGAATAGTTTACAGTCAGGAAAGTTATGCATCAGTGTTATATTCTTCCATTCTATTTATTCATGTGTATTTTGAGCCAATAATTTAAAAAGCTGGACTCTCAAAAAAATAAACTGGATTTAGGATGGAAGATCTTTTTGACAACTTGAAATGTTCAACCTCATTTGCTGAGAGTGAAGAAGACTTGAAGCATTTACTGATGAAGATTCAAGTGGAATATGCCTAGGTATTAAAAAAATTGTATAGGTAAACCAATAAACAACATCGTCAAATAAGAGAAAAGATTGAAATTGTCAATATTTCATTATGTTTGGACACACAGACAATGCTTATGGCACCAGGAGTTAAAAATCGGATGATGTATCACATTAGGGAAATCAGTTGCACAAGACCTATTTAAGGTGTGAGAAACAAAGATGTTGTTTTGAAGTATAATAAGCACCAAACAATGACATTTTGAATCACATCAAATATTTGGGAAAATTGTACAGCGAATAAGGAAGACTATAGAAGTATTGCTGCATTAGAGATATGGTATTGTTGCAGAAAATCGAAGATACTGTGACCTTCCAGAAGAACAAACAAACCTGTCTTAGAAGAATTACAAATAAGATGTTCCACATAAGTGAGAATAGAGAGCTGTCATGTGATGAACTTAGGATATGTTAGCAGGAAAAACAAGTGCCTGGTAAAAATTCATCAACTGGGAAAATGGAGGGTGAGCAGAAAAGAAGACCATCAAGGAGATGGATTGACATTGTGGCTACAACAGTGGGCTCAAACATAACAATTGTGAGAATCAAGCAGTGTTTTATACATAGGGTCAAGATGAGTTCAAACCAATTCGGCATAACAACAACAAGAACAAACAGATTTGTCTTTGATGCAGCAACAATGTTTGTTAGAAGTGAGAATGGTGAGACTTTGTCTCATGTTCTTTGAACATTTTATCAGGAGTGAGCATTCCCTAGAGAAATATATCTCACTTGGGAAAGTAGAAGGTCAACAACAGAGAAAGATACATTATTAAATTGGATTGACATAATGTCTGTAACAATAGACTCACACATAGCAACTGCTATGAAAATGACATAGGACTGGACTGTGTTTTGTTCATAATGTATTAGAACTGAATCCACCACACCTAACAAGAATAACAACAATCCTATATTAGAATGCCTACAGGGTACAAATGGTATGTGTTCAACTACTAGCTGAACACTGATGATTTGAAATGCCTTAAAGATAGGCCTGATAAACTCCTTCTGAAAAGTCAGAGACTTTTAAAAAATCTATGAAGCAAAGCTACTTTTTGTGCAATTGCCATGAGTCAGAATCAGTTTAACAGCCACAAACACCAACTACAATAAACTTGTCACACCAAATTCTTTGCACTCTTCTCTCTCATTATCATAACAATTCTACAACCTTAAAGCTGAAACGCTTCAGAAAGGTTTCTGTTTTCATGAGACTAATCTTTTTCCTTCTAGGCATAGGGTAAAAGCAACAACAACAAAGAACCAAGATATTATATACATTAATAGCTTGCAGATTTCAATAGTGACTAAATGCAATTATTAGTCACATACTTTTATTCATAAGCCAATAGTGTAGTGTGATGGTTTTCAAAGTATAAACAAACAGCAAAGAGTGTTATCCTGGAATTTATGAAAAATTTAAAAGACCAAATACGACCCTATGACAACTGAGTCAGAAGCTCCGTATTTCCTTCTTTCCCAACTCTGTTCAACAGTGTTCATGGGTAAATGATTCTCTTTGATACCAAATAGTTGGTTCTTCCAAAGTGTTTGTACTTTACTAGTATTATTGTTCTCATAGATGTGTCTATTACTTGGTTGAAAATTGAACCATGGAGATGAATTTATTCCTAGCCTAAAGGTGACCAAAAGCCACAATCTCAAGGGCTTCACCACTCATCATCTTACTAGTGCTATTCTATATATTTTCCCATGCCATAAGAACTTTCTAATAATGCAATCCTTTTCAGAGCAGTTGGTAGGATTTAATTATTCTGATTCAGAGTTGTAGAGCCTGATATATGTGTGATTCATTAATTTATTGGATTAATTTTTCCATGGATCTTTGGCTTTTTATCACTCTTCTTCATTGGGACATGAAGAGCCCAATAGTTACAATTTAGATGGCTGCTCAAGAGATTTTAATAACCCAGTTGTTACTCTCCAAAGTTGAACGTAGAACACCCTTTGTAGACTATGCTATGCCAATTAGCCTTGGGGTATCCTGAGACTAATTGAGGCCATTGAAGTGTTGAGGCCATTAAGTCTACTGACTGAAGTGGTGACATCTACTCCTAGATCAATATTAGTGCAGAGTGATGTAAGTAGTAAGATGCCTCTTTGTTGCTTTTAAGTCTTGCATTCCTCCAAGTGTCTTCTACAGCCTCCCTCGTTTTTCAGCGTTTATTTGCTTATAGTTTACGTTCTTCCTCTTCACCCATGTTAGCACTTATCTATCTTCTAACCAATAATTTATACCCTCTATCTCTTTTCACCTAGAGAACCATGAAAGAATGTTTCTTTTAGTGTGAAAACATTTCCTAACTCTTAACAATAGCATATATGAAAATGAAGATCTTTGTATATATTATGTGTAAATTGCAAAGTATTTTAGGATGAGCCAATTTACTCTGACACCCTAAAAATATAGTTTTCAAATTATAAAGGGTAATTTTTACAATGACTCTACTAACAGTGGCACAATGCCGTTTTTAAAAAATTAACCTCAAGGTGAGTAGTTTGAACTCACTTGACAGTACCTCAGGGAGAAAAAAAAGTAGCCTGACAATTTTTCATCATAAAGATTATAGTCAATAAGCCCTATGGCATTGTTTGACTCTGTAAGCCTTCAGCTCACCATGATTAGATTCAAGGGCAAGGCGTTTGTTGACTTGCATGCTGTTTTTATATAAAAATACACACTGAACTTTCAATGTCTTGTATGACTTTGCTTATGATATATTTTCACTTTGAATGTTATTTTTTGTATTTTAAAACTTTTATATTTACATTATATTAATTAATCCACTTTAATTTTCTTGGCTTTATCAAATCACCTCCCTGTACTATTTGGAAGTCATATTTCTAAGCAAAGAAAAATAGTTGATAATTTTTCTTTGGACAGTTTTAGTAAGTGGTGGTTGATACAACTACGGTAATATTCTCATTCCACAGATGACGCTGACAGAATAAAATGAGTTTGTTGGCTTATTCTGTAGAACGGCTGCACTGATGTCATCCTAAGTGTTTCTTTAGAACAGTGGCTGCCAGCAGAAATACCAGTTTTAATGAAGCTTTGCACAGGCTCTATCATCTCTTGCTGGGACGACTCTGGTAAAAATAGCTTGTCAATTGACTCATCAGCAGACTCATATCAAGTCTCAGCCTGAGCTCCCATGGCTTACTTAGAGACTTGCCCTGCTTTATGGCTCATGTTTTATATTCATAAACTGTGGGTAAAGCTCACTTAATGACTTTATCTTTCTGCACAATTTTATATTAGCAAGCAGAGATCTGATCTCTAATTTCTGGGTGGCTGAATTTTTGAGATATGTTATTGCTGTGTGAGCAGCTCATCAAGTGTAAACAGTGCTATTCAACTCTCCCACCACCAGATGAGAATATGTGAGTGAATGAACAGTAGTGCATGTTCATATCTCTGTGCATACGTGTGTGTGATTTGAATTTATCAGTATTTTCCAAGGGAAAGGGAAATGGCACTATCTTATCACTGCATATTCAAAATAAGGTAACTTTTTCTTATCTGTCACTTGTTTTGTATAGCTTTAAGATCCTTTCCCTGTATATTATATTATATATTATAAATCACATTGTATATTATAAAAATGTGACTTTGCTCAATAATCCAGAAAAAAATATTTAGGTAAATTATGGTTTTATGAGTCATGTATAACACAGCAGAATGTTGCTACCAGCCACAACAAACCTCCCCCACATCAAAGTGCTTTAGTCTATATTTTCCCTCTTTTGTAAGGAGGATGGGTTCTCTGAGGCCTCCACTTAAAAGGTGCTTTAAGGATTCTCTTTTCTACAGTGAGGCTCCAGTGTCTTAAAGTATGTCTCTTGCCACAAAAGAGAACAGAAATAGGAAAAGAGAGAGCAAGGGAGAGAGAGAGAAAAAGAAATGAAAGATGTGGATGGATATTTTGGGATTAGTCTTGAGAGTGGGAATACATTATTTAATTCTACATTCTATTGACCAAAACACAATTACTTCAAGAAAGACTAGCATATATCTTTTTTTTCCCAGCTGACCAGCATGTATCCCAAACATATAATGGAATTGGTGTGTGTATCCAGTTAGCACCTCTGTTCTCATTACTAGGTGTCATTGAGTCAGCTCAATCATAACAAGCCAACATATAGCAGATCAAAAACTGCCCAGATCTGTCCTTCTCAAGGAAAGGGTTTCTCCTGACAGCATGTCCAAAATACGTGAGATGAAGTCTCACCATCCTCCCTTCTAAGGGGCAATCTGGCTGTACTTCTTCCAGGATTTATTTTCTCTTTTGACCGTGGTATTTTTCTTGGGTGGGGGGGCATCATTACCCTCTGGTGGTGGGAGGAGGAGGCCCAGCCTTGCTGCTGGATTAGAACCTCCAACCAAGTGGGCTGCAGTCCCGCGCACAACCACTATGCCACCGGGGTTCAACCCGACCGTGGTATTTTCAATAGTGTTAGCCAGCACTATAATCCAAACACATCCACACTTGGGGTATTGCATGATTGTGGTGTCAGATGCATATGTCATACCAATAACATTTATTGACAGAGAACAATGATTAAAACATGATATCAGACAACTCTGATTTAATGCTCCTTTTATTTATGCTCAGTATTGTCTTCTTTTATTTACCTGCTCAGCTTACAAACATGCACACACAAAACCAATGCTTATTTTTCACTTAGTAGCATTTGGAATAGCAGATGGCTTTGAGCTGTCTGCATATTTTCTTTGGGCCTTTAGTGATATATTGAGCAATAATTTGCTATGTAATGGTTGCTTCAGGAAATAGAACAATTTATCCCCAAAGTAGAGGACAGACATATGGTGCATAATCACATAAATATACATATGCAGGTGACAGTGGCATCAATGCAGCCAGTGTAAGTATGCGCAACAGATTTTAATCACAAATCTGACTTTGGGCTCAAATAAGCACTATTCATGGTGCCTTTTTAAAACCTTTGCATTCACATGTACTTTGTGTTTATACATTGCAGTGTTTTGACTATATTAAAAGAGAATTGTGCAATCATCACCATACTTAGTTTTGGGTCATTTTCTTTTTTGTCATATCCATTGTTATTAGTTCCTTATTTCCCCTCAATGTCCCCTATGGTAACTATAAGTGTTTGCAATCTGGTTGCAGTATATATGGATTACCTATCCCTGATTTTATTTGGGGGGGCATCACTGCCTCTGGTGGTCCTGGGCGCTACCCACTGCCGCTCCTGAGAGCCGCCGCTGGATTGGAACCGCCAAGCCCACGGGCCGCAGTTCCGCAGCGCATCCAACCACTTACGCAACCGGGGCTCAGCCCCTATCCTTAATTTTATATAAAGAAGTTTTACCCAAATATAACCATGAGCAACAAATGATGTAAAATGCAGATAAACTTAAGTCCTAAGAAAACAAAATATTATAAAAGCAGGAAAAAGTTAAAAATGTGTCAAAAGGAAAACCTAGTGATAATACATCATCATCATTACTATCATCAATATTCATCTTCTAAATGAAACAATCTTGTATTCTTTGAAGACAAAGAGTATATAATTTTAAAAAACTAACTATATCTGCAGCAATTCATTTTCTAATGCACTCTTAGCACAAAATTATTCACAAATCTAGTCAATGATCCAAGGGAGTTCCAGGGAGACTTAATCTACATAGGAAATCTGCAAATGAACATGAAGTTACACTGTCAAAGTCTTCTACGAATCCGGTGCTCACAATTTAGCTCCACAACATTTCTCCCTGCTCACCTTGGGTTTTATTATTTCCAAATCTGGGATCACATAATTTGATATACTTCTGTGTGAACTTAACTGTCACCTCTCTTAATTGGTTAAACTTTTTGTTAAAACTAAACCTCATAAAGTTTTAAAGTTTCTTTTAAAGTTTCTTTTAAAAGGATATTAAGTAACATTTTTGTTTCTGATTTTGCTTTTTAATTTGTTATTAACTGGGAGTTGATACATATATCATATAATTCCATAGTTCAATCATGTCAGCAGAATTGTACAATTGCTACCATAGTCCACTTCCAAGCATTCCATTTCTTCCTGAACTCCTTGATATAATCACCCTTTTACCCAGCCCAACCCCACCACTAACACTGGATGCCTCTCCCCTCAAAACTTTTATTCTACTTGCTGTCATACAAGTTTTCAATTCTGAGTTTCATATGTGAAAATACATAAAAAATGTAACACAACTTCATGAGGGTGACCCCCAATGACATAACACCTCTGAGATACACCCTAATATGAACAAACGAAGCAAAAATATAGAAAATGTTGAAAACCAGATTAGAGCTACCATGCATCAGAGGTGGGATCAACTTACAAAGTTTAAATTGTTCAAGTCAGATTTATGCTTTTGATCTGCTATATTTGTCTTTCCAATGCATTCTATTTATTAACCACTTTCCTCTCATTCCTCAGTTATGAGGAAGTTCACCAGAGGCTTATTCCCTATGTAGTTCCCAAAAATGAACCTTGGGTTTCCACTGTCATCCATAACCTTCTGCAAACCAGACTCTCACAACTTAGGTCTGATATTAACCCTTCCTTCAACTTCAGATCATATGGTTTATAAAACTTTGGTGACTTAACACCTCTAAAATACACTCTAATATAAACAAAAACAAAATAAAACAGAATGTCCATGACAGATTTGGAAGGATGATAAATATCTTAATAAAGAACACAAGGAATTGATGTAGAAGATCATGATTGTTGGACTACCAACAGTTTAGCAATCTTGCAGAGCTGTCCTCCTTCCTCAGACACCATGTATTTTCTGATTTGTGTTCTCAGGTTACCAATATGTTTGATGTAGATGGAAGTTTATCCAGTGGATTTTCCTAATCAGATCTCACTGATGCAGCCTCTGCAGTATACTATGTCCCTTGAAGATTCAGGATTCAGTATTTCAATGTTCCATGGCACCCAGCCTGGGTCTCCCAGGATGCACCCTGGTGCCCGGGTCTTCACTCCACCGGCCCCAAGTGTCTCCCCAAGCATTTTCACTCATTTTTATCCCTACCTGGAGGTGAGTGTTCCCTCTTTTCTTACCATCAGTTGTACATTTGTCTTCCCCCAGATGTGTTTGCTCTCTTTTCTCTCTTCTGGCATGCTTTTCCTATTAGTATCCCTCATCCCTCTCTTAGGGCTGTTTACTTGCCTGGGGAGCTCATCATAGCTTTACATGTCAGCCACTCAGTAGACAATACCCCTTTCTCCTCACGCAATTGTTCCCAGCTAAAGTGGGTGATGTCCAGCAAAGCAAATTTCAAAATTCTTATCTAGAATGCATGGTTTATGTGTCTTTGCACCAGTCAGACTCTCTATCAGGCTTCTGACCCCCAGGCAGCAGACTGGATGCCCTACAAGCCTGAGCTTGTGCCCATTCTTCTGCTTGTTCCTACAAGAGTGGGCTCATATTGTATCTCTTTCTTTTGACTAACTTCACTCAGCATAATGTCTTCCTGATTCCTCCACATCTTGAATTATTTCAAGGTTTCTTCTCTGTTTTTCAGGGATGTGTAGTGTTTTACTGTATTTATGTACCTGAGTGATATTTTTTGTTTGTTTGCTTTGTAAATCTAATCTTTTACTGATAGAAATTTAGGCTCAAAAACAACAACAACAACAAAGAAATGTAGGTGCTTTTCAACTTCTTGCTGTTGTGAACTGTGCTGCAGTGAACAAGGGGAAGCAGATATCTGTTCATCATTTGTTTCTTATTTCTTTGGGGCATATGGCCACTAATGGTATAGCTGGATCATATGGTATTTCAATTGGCATCTGTTTCAGGTATCGCCACACCATCTTCTACAGTGGTTGTACACATTTGCAAGCATCTCATCCATGGATAGGAATTCCAATCCAATCGTACCCTCTCCAGCATTTGTTATTCTTAGTTTTCTTTAACTTGGACTTCAGCTATGGGTGTTAGGTTGCAACTTATGCTTGTTTTCATTTGCATTTCTTGAATGGCTAGTGAATTGGAGCATTTGCTGGCATGTTTATTAGTCATTCAGGTATCATCCTTTGTGAAAAGTCTGCTTGTACCTACCTTCTCAGAGCATTATTCGTTATTTTTCTTGCTGTAGGCTTGTAAAATGCTGTAAATTTTAGTAATTAGTCTTCTTTTCTTTTAGGTGGTAATTAGATATCTTTGCTCAGTTTGCGTGATCTTTATTTACTTTTTTTAATGAAGACTTCAATGTACACAATTGTTTTATCGTTAATAGGTCCCACTCATCTATTTTTGTCTTCCACAGAGCATGTTTCTTTTGTTACCTCTGATAGTCTGTGTATTCCTCAAATTTAGATTTGCCAACAATTCTCATCAACAATTTTCTCATTGATGAATCTGATAGCTTTGGGTTTTACACTTAGGTCTTTGATCCACCTTCAGCATGTTTTTGTGCATTGGATGAGATATGGGACTTGTTTCATTCTTCTGGAGATTTATACTGGAGAACCAGTATTTTCCAGCACCAATTATTGAAGTGGGTGTTTGCCTCCCATTTAATGCTTTTTGTGCCTTTGTCAAAAAGCAGTTGTCATTATGCAGATGATCTTATTTCTGTCTTTTCTGTCCTGATCTATTGGTCCATATAACTGCCATTATACCCGTACCAGGCTGGCTTGACAACTGTGACTGTAGTTATTTTCAGGTCAGGTATTTCAGGACTGTCTTCTTTTTTTTGAGGAGTTTTTTGCCTCTTCCAGGATTCTTCCCTTCCATGTGAAGTTGTTAATTATTTTCTCCATTTTTTAAAGATTGATGTGGAAAATTGGATCACAATTGCATTGAATTTGCAGCTTGCTTTTAGTATTACTGTACAGATATTTTCACATAGTGAGTATTCTCCATAAACTAGGGTTATTTTTTCATTTGTGCAGATCCCCTCTGGTTTCTTGTAATACATTCTGCAGTTTTCTTCATATAGTTCTTTTGGCTTAGGTTAGGTTAATCCCTATGTATCTCAACTTTTGTGTGGATCTTGTGAAAGGTATTTTAAAATTTATCTATATATTTTTTCAGTAGTCTCATCATTGCTATTTTGGAATCTGTGATAGGTAGGTTTGTTGTGCCAACATGGCCAATGAAGATAGGTAGGTTTGTTGTGACAACATGGCCGATGAACACTTGTAAGATCAACTGAAGGATAGAGATATGAATGGTTCTGTGAGTTTCACCTTTCTCTCTCTTGCTCTTGGATCTTCAGATCAGGGTACAGCTGTCTGCCTTGTTTGTCCTGTGTCTCCACCTGCAAGCTACACTATCAATGGAACACCTAATTCATGAACTGTTTCCCTGTTAGTTGAGGTTCCTTCAAGCCCTGCTTCGCCACACTCCTGGAATATATATCTCGTGAGCTGGGATCATTGGACCTTGTCATCTGGCTGACTGTTGGTGATCTGCCTGGCTGTTTGCTGTCTGTGAGCAGACAGCCTGAACTGCTCAACAAAGGTCTACCTGGAGGCCCTCAAGGCTTGAAGGATTGACAGTATATTAGCTGACTCTTGCAAGTGAGTTGCACCAAACCATTTGCACTGCTTTATAGATTAAGTAACTTTATTTCTTATGTTAGAGATCTTTCTATCTATATAAGCTATATAAAATCATTAGTGTTCTGATTTTTTTTCTCTAGAGAACCCTAACACAGAATCTAATTGATGTCTCCTTGTTAAATTCCTCTATTGTCTCCAGCAATCCTATTGTGAACCCCTCAGGATTCTCAATATATGAAATCATATTGTCTGCAAATAGAGAACGTTTCATTTTTTACTCTACTTTTTTTTTTTTTGGCATCACCGCCTCTGGTGGTCGTGAGCACTACCCTGAGATCTAGTGCTGCTCCTGAGAGCCGCCGCTGGATTTGAACCTCCAAGTCCGCGGGCAGCAGTTCCACACTCAACCACTTATGCCACCGGAGCTCAGCTCTTTTCACTCAACTTTACTCCCATGATTTGTTGGTTATGTCTTCTGGTACTGGCAAGGAGTCACAGCACTGTTGAATAAAAACGGAGATAATGGGCCTACTTGTCGGGTTCTGTGGAAATGCTTTCAACTTTTCACCACTGAGTATAATATTGGCTATTGATTTTCCCTATATAGCCTTTATTGAACTGAGGATTTTCTCTTCTAAGCCTATCTTCTTGCGAGCTTGTATTAGGAATGGGTATTGGATATTTTCCAATGTTTTCCTGCATCATTTATATGTACATATGTTTCTAATCCTTTTTCTGTTAATGTGGTGAATTACATTAATTTTTAACTAAAATTTTTTAATTCCTCACCCACAAGACAATTTGGTTAATAAAAATACTTTTTAGTTTGTCATTGTGTATTAGAATCATTTTTTCCTAAACAAAGCTTTGTGACATTGGATGCAAATGATAAACTCCAATTAAGTTATATTTCTGGTATGCTATAAAAATATGGTACTTATCATAATAAAATCCCATGGAGGTTATTTTGACTCATAGTCACATTACTGAGGGTTCCTTTGGAAGCAGTTGCTGGGTTTGAACCACTGGCTTTACAGTCAGCAGTTCAACACTTACCCAACAGCAAGCTCAGAGTTCCTTAGGTATTTTCTACAGTCTTATGGTAGCCAAATTTGTTGACATTATTTTGGTAAATGTTTTGAATTAGCACATTTTAACAGATTCTATTAATGTTTTGTAGCAGCAACTATAGGTTACTTCCCTTTTCCCTTGACTTTAATAGTTTGCTAAACAATGCATCCATTTTATCTGCTTTCTAAGGAATACAATATTGTACAGTTAGGTCACAAGTACTGACAATAATAAAAATGCCTTTTTCTCATCCATCTCTTCTTCTTCTCTCTCTTCCTCTTTCCTTTCTTTGTTTTAATTGTAATAGATTAAGACAAGGTATTCTTGAGCTAGAAACAAGATCAGCTCAACTTATATCTTTGGCAATACACCTAGAATTCATGTGCGTGTTTCTGTTATTATTCAATATCTGACATTTAAAGCTCGCTGCATTCTAAAAAGAACTGAATGGTATCAGCATTGATTTTTAAAGTGCATACCATCTAAATGTTTTTAAATTAACTCTTCTCATTCAGACATCAGGGCATGTGTGTGTTGACAATAGGGGATCGCTAATATATCTGATAGGTATTTGGATATTTTCTTAGCTTTGTAATTTGATTTCAAAGAGATCCCATAGAAATTATTTCAGCATCTTTATTTTATAGGGATTAAAATCTCAAAAAATTATCTTGATGTACTCATTTTACTCGTAAAATTATGCTGACATTAAGGTTAAACTTTCAGTGGGAATGAAAGTAGTTTGAGGAGAGGCCTTTTCTTGACTTCAATTCCTGACTTTTCTTTAAGTCTGTTCTTTTTCACTTTTACATACTCCACATTACAAAGAAATAAAAATGCTTTTAAGGAGTATGTAATCACCTACTTCAAGCATGAAATCTAATGAGAACTTTTCCATCTTCCTCTTTTGTGTCTTTCAGCCACATCTGAACAAAAAGGTGTTTTTCTATACTGGGAGCACATTCCTCTTTCAGTTTTGGAGAAGATGGTTCTCTTGTTTTCATTCTAACTAATTTTCTCAGTCAGTTTTATTTTCTTGTTATTGCTCTCCTCTTCAATTGAAAATAGTAGAGTAATTCCAGGATCATTCATTAGATCACCTTTCTCCTTTATTCTCGTTTTTTAAAATGTAGATTATAAAAATAGACTGTCTGAGTTTGAATCCCACCTTAATGAAGATCAGTTCTGCAACTTTAAGCATACTTTTGGACTCTTTGTCACTCAATTTCCTGAAACATGAATGGGTTAAGTCAATGTCTGTTTCAAAGCATCACAATGAAAATCACATAAGAAGAGGAATGCACTTAAAATGTGTGTGGTCCCTGTTAAATAATACTAAAGAGATTTATTACTCTCCCTCTTCTGAAAATTCTTGAACAATGCCTGCAACAGTACATTGAAAGAGAACATAAATTCAGGTTAGATTCAGAGGAGAACATGGAACAAAATTTGCCACTGCTAATGTTAGATATATCTTAGCTGAAAACAAAGAATACAATACATGTATTTACTAGTATTTTATTGATTAGGCAAAAGCATTTGATAATGTGGCTTATAATACAATATAGATAACCTTGAGAAGGGGAGTTCCAGAACATGTCATTGTGATCATGCAGAAACTGTGCATAGATTAAGAGGGAGTTGTACAAAAAATGTGGCATCATGATTGGGAAGAAGACTTATTAATTTGTGCTATACAAATGACAACCTTGTTGCTGAAAGTGAGAAAGGAGGACATGAGCTCCTCTCTATAAGATCAAAGATTACAGTCTTCTATATAGATTATAATTTAATGTAATGAAAACTCAAATCCTCACAACTGTACAAATAATAATGTCATGATAAATAGAGGAAGATTGAAATCATCAAGAATTTCTTCTTGCTTGACTCCATGGTGACAGCATGGTTGAAGGACACCATACCATGTTATCACAAAGTGACGATGGGATCAGGTATCAAAGACCCAGAAAAAATTCATATCATTGTGAATGAGGGACAGTGTGGAGTAGAGACCCAAAGCCCATCTGTAGACAACTGAACATGTCCTTATATATGATCCTAAGTAGTAGACAAGCTAGAGAGTGTACAGTATTGCACCAATGAAATGTACAACTTTCCTCTTACTCTTTGATGATTCATCACCTCCACTAGCAAGATCCCAATTCTACCCTACAAATCAGACTAGACCAGAAGTTGTACACTGGTCCAGATAAGAGCTGGAAACACAGGGAATATAGGACAGATAAATCCCTGCAGACCAATAATTAGAGTAGCACTAGCAGGAGGATACAGGAGAGGTGGGGGGGGGGGGAAGGGTGAACCAATCACAAGGATCTACATATAATTTCCTCCCTGGGAGACAGGCAACAGAAAAGTGGTTGAAGGGAGATATCAGTCAGGATAAGACATGACAAAATAATAATTATTTATAAACTATCAAAAGTTCATGAGAGAGAGGGGGTGAGTGAGGGAGAGGAAAATTGAGGACCTGATACGAAGGGCTCAAGAAGAAAGAAAATGTTTTGAAAATGATGACGGCAACGAATGTACAAATGTGCTTGATTCAATGGATTGTGATAAGAGTTGTATGAGCCCCAATAAAATTATTTTAAAAATTAAAAAAAATGAAGCTTTGCATTGGGAGATTATACTGCACAAAACCTTTTTGAAATGTTGAAACACTACTCTCAAGGGAGTTATCTGTCCTAGACTCCCTGCATTTCCCGCTCTTATCTGTACCTGTGTACATACTCTGATCTAGCCATTTTTGTAAGGTAGAATTGGGGTCAAGATGGTGGGGTGGGGGAGGCATTAAAGAGCTAGAAGAAAGTTGTGTTTCATTAGTGTTGCATTGCACCCTGAATGGCTTGTCTCCTCCCTGAGACTGCTCTGTAAAAGGGTGTTCAATTGTCTACACATGGGCTGTGGGTCTCCAATCTGTACTTCCCTGCCATTCACAATTATATGATTTTTTTGTTGTTCTGGGTCTTTGATGCCTGATACCTGATCCTATTGACATATTTTGATCACACAGTCTGGTGTGTTTCTTCCATGTGTACTTTGTTACTTCTCAGCTAGATGGCTCCTTTCTTTTATCTTCAAGCTTTTAAGACCCCACAGGGAATCCAGGACAGATAAATCCCTCAAAGTAGTGATGCCAGGAGGGTAATGAGAAGGTGTGTATGTTTGTGGGGGGAGAACAGGGAACCAATCACAATGGTCTATCTATAACCCCGTCCCAGGGGATGAACAACAGAAAAGTGGGTAAAGGGAAACATCGATCCGTGTGAGACACAAGAAAATAATAATAATCAATAAATCACTAAGGGTTCAAGAGGGAGGAAGGGGGAAAATTGGGAGCTGATACCGAGGGATCATGTAGAAAGAAAATATTTTGAGAATGATCATGGCAGCACATGTACAAAAGTGCTTGACACAATGGATGGATGGATGGAGGGATTATGATAAGAGACAAGACAAAAGAATGTTGAGTGGCAAAGATGTCACTTTGGTGACTGGGTTGTACCTGCCCTGAGCCATGGATATCGCAAGCACCTCAGAGGCATGTGAAAATTGGACATTGAATAAGCAATCCAGAAAGGTTGCAAACACCCAAGTACTTGCAGACCTCAGGTCTTTGGTAAAGGGTTACTGCATATTAAGTGGTGTTGGGAAAATTGGATATCCACCTGCAAAAGAATTAAACAGGAACTGTACCCCACACAATGTCCCCAAACAAATTCACAATGCTAAGACCTCAGTATCAACTCTAGAGTTACAAATAACTTCAGTAAAAAAATAGGGGCAAACTTGAGGGCCTTAATTCAAGGCATAAATATACAATGAAACGTGGAAAGCAACAGCAACAAAGCAATATAGAAGGCAAATAATGAAGCGGAGATTTTTAAAATATAGCATTTATGCACATCGAAAGACAAAAGTATAAGATGAGAACTTACAGCCTGAGAAAAAACACTTAGCAATGATAACACTTAGCATCAGATAAAGGGTTAATTAAAGAATATGTAGAAAATTACAGGACCCTAATAAAAATAAATAAAAATAAAAATTACCTCATCAAAAATGACCACAACATGAACTGACAACTTACTAAAGATGACCTTCATATGAAAATCATGACATGTTTATTCATAAAGAGAAAAACAAATTAAGACAACAATGGAATACCAGCACTCTTAGTGAAATTTTTTTTTATAAAACAAAAGATAACAAATGCTGGAGAGGATGGGAAAAATCGGAATGCCCCGACATTGGTGATGGAACTGGCTGTACAACCACTATGAACATTAGCATGGCACTTCCTGATGCAAATGCAAATGCAAAAACCTTATGAACTTGAATTTTCTCTACTTAGACCATAACTCAAAGAAATTAAAAAAAACATGAAAAGGCATATACACACTTATATATATTGAGATTATTTTTATAACACCAGAAAGATGGAAACAAAAAATACAACTGCAAAGTAATGGCTCAATGAACTCTGATAAATATATACAATGGAATCTTATTCATTATTAGAAAAGCAAACATGAGTGTGTCAAATACATTAAGGGATGGACAAAATTAGAGAATATGATGCTCAGAGATTTTGTCAATCTTATGAAGATAAGTATATTATACTTATTATTATATAAGTATAATATAATACTTATTATTATAAAATAATATAAAAGCAAAAAATGCTTTTCACACTAAATGAGAAGGTATTAAAAATTGTGAGGAGGCAAATGTAGGGGAATGGAGAGGATGAAGACAAACACAAAACTTTGGGCAGTGTGTTGCTCTTGGATTCCAGTTTGGGGTCTCATATCAATTCATAATGTCAAGAAGGTACAGAAAAGTAAGCATGGCATGGGGTGGGGGCTGCTAATGAAAACAAAAACCACCACCAGAAAATGGGGGCGGGTTAACTGGATACTGTCATTGATTTGATGAGCTGGACTATGAAACTCCAAAGCATATGCTTTTCTCTGTACTTTTTTTTAACAGACAGAAGGGCAAAATAAATGAATGAATGAATTAAAGGAACCAATAAATTAAAGTGAAAAAGGAGAGAGAGAAATCACAAATTTAAAATCTCTCCAGAGTGTCATGGATAAACGTTGAAGTCAGGGCATGACACTCCATCAGACTCAACCGGAGGTCTCTCCTAGAGGTCAACAAACAGACCTTGAAATATTTACAGTTTTTTCTTTATTATTATGAATTTATTTATATAAAATTTCTGGACATTGTTTTTTTTTTCTTTTGTCTTTTCATATGGCTATGTTCTTGTTTTTTTTTTTTGAGCATATTGCTATCTCTGCAGGTCTATCTAGATAAGATAGTCTGGATAAATGGTCTGGAGGATAAAATGACAGGACCAGTGGCTCCTGGAGCACATGGGAGAGGAGGTGGTGGTATTGATCAATTCAGCGACAAGAAAACAACAAGTGATCCAAAATCAGTGGCAAGGAGAGTATGAGAGTTGTGGTAGGGATTGATCAAGGGCAGAAATTACTGAAGAGAAATTACAGAGAGGAATTAACAGAGAGAAATTACTGAAACCCAAATAAAGACTGAGTATGATAGTGGTAAAAGAGGAAAGCAAAATGAAATAGAGGGAAAAAACCGGAGGCAAAGCCCTTTATAGAGATCTAAATATAGGCATGTACATAGGTAAATATATTTATATATGATGATGAGGAAATAGATCTGTGTGCATATATTTATAGATTCAGCATTAAGGCAGCAGATGGATATTGGGCTTCTACTCAAGTACTTCCTCAGTGCAAGAACATTTTGTTCTATTAAATAGGCATTCCATGATGTTCACCTTCCTGAAGACTCGCTGAAGACAAATGTGTGCATAAGCAAAGGTAGTGAAGAAAGCTGATGGTGCCTGGCTATCAAAAGATAGAGCCCTTGGGGTCTTAAAGACTTGGAGGTAAATATCCAACTCAGAAACAATAAAGCTCACATGGAAAAAGTATATCAGCCTGTGTGACCATGAGGTGTCAAAAGGATCAGATATCATATATCAAAGAACTAAAAAATGTTATTATTGTAAATGAGGGGGAATGCAGGTTGGGACCCAAAGCCCATCTATAGGTAATGGACTTCCCCTAAAAATGGTTTACAGGGAGGAGATGAACCAGTGCAGTGTAATAATGATGAAGTGTAATATGGTGCAGTGTAATAATGATGAAGCATACAACTTTCCTCTAGTTCTTTAGTGCTTCTTCCTCCCCACTATCGTGACCCCAGTTCTACCTTACAAATTGGCTAGACCAAGGTATATACACTGATACAGGAAGGAGCCAGAAATATAGGGAATCCAGGACAGCTGTTCCCTTCAGGACCAGTGGTGAGAGTGGTGCAACACCGGAATGGTGGAGGGAAGGTTGAGTAGAAAGGGGGAACTGATTATAAGCATCCACATATAACCTCCTCCCTGGGGTATAGACAAAGGGGAAGTGGGTGAAGGGAGATATCAGACAGTGTAAGATATGACAAAGTAATAATAGTTTATAAATTGTCAAGGGTTCATGAAGGAAGAGTTGGAAGGGGGAAAATAAGGTAAAATAATATTAAGGGTTTAAATAGAAAGCAAATGTTATGAAAATAATGAAAGCAAAAGATGTACAAATGTGCTTGACACACATTGGCCTTATATATGGATTGTGATAAGAATTGTATAAGCTTCCAATGAAATAATTTTAAAAAATCTCCAGAGTCCTTACCCTGTCAGATGTAAAAATTGGTCTGAATGACTATAAAAGGAATGAAAATATTAGTGGAACAGACCTGGATATTTTGGTAACATTCAAGTTTGTTTCAAACCAAAAAGCAAAAAGAAAAGAAAGAAAATGTTAAGCAGGCATTTGCGTTTTTCTTCCTACTTTCTTTACTTCTGTCTGTGTGGGAATCAATGAGCTTTAGAAAACAGAAGGCGAAACAAAAATCATTCGAATATATTTACACCTTGGAATAACTAAGAATGAGTGCAAAGAAACTCCTATTAGATCAAGCATTGCAACTGAGTGCAAAAATGAAAAAAAATGCTATTTAAGGAGAAAACTAAGAAATTGCAGGCGTCAGATGACTTCAGTCCTATGGGGATCTGAGATTATGGTATCCCTAGACTTGATTATAGAATTACTGTAACCTAGGTTATAAATTCAGTATTGGTTACCATGTTAATTACCACAACTCCAGATCTAGCTGTTTAGAAATCCAAGTACTTATTATGTTGAAGCTGCTGTAGTACAAGAATATAGGATTAGTTTATTTCAGTGATTTCTGTTCAGGGGTCTTATGCTAATTTGCATTCAAGATATCATCCAAAGCTGCAGTGATCCCAAAGCTAGACCAGGACTGAAGGAGCTGTTTAAAAGTTGTCACTCAAAAGACTGATGGTAGAAAGACAGTTCCCTGCCAGCTCTTGGCAGGTGAGCTTGGCTCATTAGCACATGGACTCCTCTGTAGGTTTGCTTGTACATTACTGGGAGCTGGCAGCTGGCTTCCTGCAAAGTCTGTGACATAAGAGAGCAAGAGAACAAGAGGGCAATGACATTGCCTTTTGTCACTTTGGACAGAGATTGCTCCATGTCACATTCTATCCATTAGAAGTATATCCCCTAATTATAGGTCATACTGAGGTAGGGGAACCGGTCATAACCATTTTTGTGGGAGAAAAGACATTTTGTAAGTATAATTTAAAATGATGACAGACACTAATGTAATTGCTATATTTAATTTTATTATTGATCCATGGAACTTTCCTAAATGAAATATATAGAAAGTTTAGACTATATAAGAAGCAGTTGTGTTGGTCCATTCATTATGACATTCAGAAAGGAGTTTCTCAAATTTAGACACTGGTAGTGAAAGAGGAGACATGCCATCTTATAAGTACAAACTTTGGGGAAATAGAGAGATATTTTACATTTTGCCAATACAATCTACAGGGGTCTGAATTTTACTAGGTTAAAACAACTTGTATGCAGTATGGCAAAGTAAAAAAAGCAATTGATTAAAAAATTTAAAAAGCAATTGATTATATTTTAATTTCCCTAATAATTCATAATTTCATTGCAATATTCCTTGAGGGGTTATTGCCAGACAGACACTAGCAGCACAGAATACAGTCAGATACCATTACTACAACTGTTTTGCAATATAAGCTCATTGGCCCATGTAGTGTGATTTGCATATTTGCTTTGATTTTAGTCTCACAGGTAGTGGCAGCATGCAGGTGTCCTTTCATTTTGGAACAGTCAATGGATTTCTTTTCCCTTTGACCTGTTAAGCTATTTCAAGGACTGAGAATAAAGAAGCAGTTAAAGATGGGCCTTAGAAGCTTTCACTGGAAATGCTTTTTTCAGATTGTCAACAGATATTCAGAGGCTGGAAAGACCTTAACCTTGTGAAAGTGTACCAAGGATTATAATTACTTTTTACTTTCACAAAGTACAGCATTGTAATTTATGGTCTTGCTTTAGATTGTAATGAAACTTTGATATAGTAGCTAAAACTTAGAGGGAAGTTTCTAGGACTGCAAGACTAGAGATGTAGTCTGCTCTACAAGTGCCAAAGGCGTGTTCAGATCCCATTCAAATCTTTCCCCCTCTTTGACCCTTTTATGACACTTCTAAATGAAAAGTTAGGGCTCATTACTTTGTAAGGCCTCCTAGAGTTCTACAGCTCTGAATTGATTATTGTAAGGTATAAAGTATAGGTAGCCTTAGTGTACTTGCTGAGAGATGATCCCAGAGCATAATGAACTATACAATATGCACATTTATTTCTTATTTGAATGTGGCAATTAATGTTCTGTGTCAACTTGGCTAGAGTATAAGTGATAACATAGACTCTACACAATCACATTCCATTGTGTGGCCTAGTGTGAGCAGTCATTCAGTTGAGATGGTGTATCTCTGCATAGACTCTTGAAAAGCATGTTCTTCTTCTCAATCCTGCAATCTTTTTTGTTTTCTGATCTCAGGGATGTAACCCCAAAGAAGTCTGCAGCTTTATGCCTGACGTTCAGATTTTGAATTCAACAGCCCCTCACTCCAGTTAAGCTGGAAGAAACCTCCAGTCAATACCCAACTCACTGATTTGAGTTGATAGTTCTCACAAATGTGTCAACCATCTCTTTAAAGGTAATGTATAGGTACAATTTCATGCTGTATTGACTGTGTTCTCCAACGAGCCTTGGTAGAAAGTACCTTGGATGGACTGGTAACCTTAAGGTCTGTAGTTCATTACCCCTAGCTGCCGCTTGGGAAAGAGATGAGTCTTTCTACTATCATAAAGATTTTCAGCCTTAGACACAGAGAGAGCTGTTCTATTCTTTCCTAAACGGCTGCTATGGGTTTGACTCTACTGGATAGTGGTGAGTTGGTTTGTGAAAACCCAAAATAATAAAATGGTTAAGCCAGTTTAACATTTGTAAGATTATTTTACAAATTAATATAACTAGGACATAATACAATGTTAGCATATATTGGAAACTAAGTACTACTTGACTATATCAGAGAAAGCAGTTAGACTTCTGAGAGTGAGTCAGGCATCCCACCATTGAAAGAAAATCTTAACATTATTTATAGAAAGCCCTGTAGGAAAATCTGCCTGGAAGTATGTTACTAATTGGACATTGTTTTCAACCCACCCCTTTTGATCCTGAGCAGTACCCTGTACATAACTTAGGCATTGAACTCTTTCCTTTTGAGATGCGCAGCATACTTTCTAGACCACATTAAAAGGGCCCAATGTGAAAATCCCACTGAGTGAAATGAACCTACACTGAACTCATTTGTATTAGAACTAAGGAACTATATAGTTCCCTTGAGCTCTAGACTGGAATACCCTGTAGGAGAAGAAGCAGATGATAGATATCCTCACATTATGGCATTGGCAGTCATTGAACTAGTGATGGATTCAGACCTACTGTTTTGAGGGTGCTCAACAAATACTGACCAACACCAACCTGTAGTCTCTGGTCACTGTTTCCAAGTTCACTATACCTTTTTGTGACATGAATTAATTTACCAGCCATGTCCCTGCCTTCACAAATGAATGCAAATGAAAGTATTTTTATATCTCCAGTTCTTAAATCTTGTTTAATGAATGTCCAGCCACCCAACTTATGATACTCTACAAGTTAACAATTCATATATTAAAGACTAACATGATGTGCCACACATTCATTAAATTCTTTGCACACAGCATTTTTTCACTGATTGTTAGGTTACTCTGAACAAAATTACCTTAAGTCCATTGCATGGGATGATCTATGATTTTCTATAACAAAATTACAAAGATGTTTCCTAAAGTAAACCAGAGACACATAGAAACCATAGGTGTAGGAATAAATTTTGATCTTTTACTTGACCAAGGCCACAATATAAGAGCAATCAGTACTTGGGATATGTCACTTCATAGTATTTGCCCTCATGAAATCTTTGAAGATATGGACATCATAGCAAAGTGTGTTGAAAAATCAGATGGTGCTTGGTTATCAGTGAAAATAACATCTGGGGTCTTAAAGGCTTGTCTAAAACAAGCAAAATTGATTGTGACCATGATTGCACAATCCTCCTTAATAAGGCTGAACTATTGAATTGCTTGGTGTATTAATTACAACTCAATAAAACTAATTTAAAAAATCCACCCAAGTATATCAGGACACCATTATGACCCAAAGAATATCAATTGAATATCTACTAAGTACCAATTTCAGGAATTAAGTGACAACAATGTTTCTCTATAATCTCTATTATCACTGAATAACAATATATTAGGAAAGTCTATCTATCATCTATCTATCTATCTATCTATCTATCTATCTATCTATCTATCTATCTATCTATCTATATCTTTCTGTGTTAGTTTCTCTTTCCGTCGCCAGGTCCTAGAATCTTGACATCTCAGTAACTCATAGATTTGTGATTATAGGAATCTCTCTCTCTATATATATATATATGACAGCATGTGAACCTTGTGTCAAACAATGTTCATCAAAGTTGAGGAAGTCAACCACCTTAAGATAATTTGCAAGTTTTGCCAGTTGTATCTCCACCCCACTCCACTGTGTACCTTTTCTTTTCAGTCAGTTTGCTTCTCATTGCATGATTGATAAAACTGGAAGGTATACTGGACACTGACATAAATTCCGTACAGAGAAAATTGATATAGAATACTTCCTATGTAAGCTTCTTCCAAAGGAAACAAATACTTAGGAAAATGTATTATTTCCATTGACATATTAGGCTCTCTCTGGTAATGACAATTCTGATAGTTAAGAAATTTGACATGTGATAAGTAATATGGTTAAAAATAAATTGACAAGTAGCAAACATACAATGTCATGAAGCAGTCTGCAAATTAATCTAACACCAATAATAAACCATTATTATTTCTTTTCTGGTAAATTTCTCCCATTTTCAAAGAATGTTTTAATTCTTTTAGAGGCATACATTAGTGTTTCTAGCAATTAATTTGTTGGATTCTAATTGTCAAGCTGCTCACCTACCTCCATGAATCATCCTCTATTGGCAAAATCTTCTAGCTGGGCATTCATATCATCTGGGTCCCAGGTGGTTTTATTCTGTATTAGTGAATTTTCCACTGTGTTATCTCTTATGTCCATATTATTTGATATAGCATTTCAATATTAAGAAACAAATTATACAAAGGTTGTTGGATACTTTACTTTCAACAGATTCATTTTCTATGTCTATGAAATGCCATTTTGGCACAGCTAATTACTGTGTGACAGCTGTAAAATGTAAGTTCTTTGGGGAAAAATGTATTATTACTAGGATTTGTCTTCAAAACAGAAATGTTGATATGTGGCCTGAGAATATATTTCAATTGAACTAAAATACCAAAATTTTTGTCGATGATCATAGTATTATTTTTAAAATATTCTTTCTATATGATCAAAATGCCCTGGATTGGATGATAAATTATATAATCACCTCAGATTCCTTTCAACAATGACCATAAATATGCCATAGTTGTTTCTAGATTATATGCTTTCCTTTTTTTCCAATAAATTCTAAGTGTAACAGATAATCTGGGTGCACGTTAAGAAGAAATAACACAGATGGTGCTGCAGCATTCCTCCACAAATAGTTAATAGAAGTAATACTGGCAAGCACTCCAAGAAATTGCTTGATATTTATGGTCAGAGCAATGTCAGAGGTATTGGCAAGTAAAGAACTGAAGTTAAAAGTTAGGAGCCCTTATTTTTAATTAGTAGATCTGTTGCCAAAAGATCTTATTAGGTGGTACAATCTAGATAGCTGAAACAGGATGTTATGAAGTCGAACCAGTGCCTCAGCAAATGTTATGAATGGGTAACAAATGCAAATGTGAAAACTGTCAGATGCAGTACTTGATGGATTATTTTGGGAAAAATTATATTAGCAATTTCTGTGAGAAATAGAAGCAGGTGATATGAGTCTTAGTGTGTGTGTGCTTACAGTGAAAGCAAATTGTTTTTTATTGAACAATGTTGTTTCATAACTACCATAATACTAACTGATTAATGGGAAAGTATTACAAACTTTTTCAGTGCTGACAATAAAAGACAAATGGGAAAGTATTATGTGTTAGTCCCGGTAAACTAGAGGAAGAAATCATAGACATGCATATGGATATAAGGGAAAGGTTTATACACAAGAGGAATGGGACATTGAGAAAGCATCCCATCCCAGTCCAGTTCAAAGTCATAAGTTTGATATTAGTCCATATGTCCGATACCAGTCTATAATGTCTCCTTCCGACTCATGAAGTCACAGGCCAGTGGGTGCAGAGTCCTGGTGATGGCAGAGGCCTCCCCATGGCTCACTTCCAGGGCTCAGGATCCATCAACAGCATCCAGTGGTGGTAGAAGCAACTCAGCACTGGCAGTGGTCTCCACATGGCTTCTCCAGCTTCAGAGGTCTGGTTCCATCAAGGCAAGGCCGTGTGGTTTCCTCCAACTCCCCTAACTCCTCAGATGCTGCCATCTTGTCTTGTCCGTAGTTGGTTGTCTCTAAAACTAACTCCCAACAACTGGGGAGATAGCTTCTCATCTCCATGAAGGAAATATCTCGAGAATTTTCAGAAGTGTCAGGAGAAAGCCATCCCCACAGAGAGACCTCATTAGCTACTCAATGGCTATCTCCAGATTAGCAGGCTAGACTCCACCCCTACATCTCAATCATGAAATTAACATAAGCACGTGACCACCACATATTACAAACTTTTTCAATGTTAACGATAAGAGACTAATGGCTCTGTCACTCTACCATATGATTGAGCCCATAGTTAATCAAGTCTATCTCTAAGAATCAAGTATTGTAGCTTCCCAAGTTAAAAGCCAAAACCAATTGATCTCTCTTGGAGGAAGTATGACCAGAGTGCTCTATAAGGAATGGATGGTGAGACTTCATCTTATGTACTCTGAACATATTGTCAAGAGAGATCAGACTCTGGAGAAGGTCATCAATGGTTGGTAAAGTGGAGGGGCATCGAAAAAGAAGAAGGTCCTTGAGGAGATGGACTGACACACTTACTATAAAATGGACTCTGGCATAGAAACAATTGTGAGGATGGTGCAGGTCTGGGCAGTGTTTTATTCTGCTTTGCCTAGGGTCATTATGGGTCAGAACCTGCTCCATGGCACCTGACAAAAACAACATCCCACTTTCACAGTTACAACTTCTATAATTACTTTTTGAAATCACAATTAATAATAATTCACATGAAGTCATATAAATCTGTGACTACATTTTTTTCCTTATCTTTATTTTCCCTAAATTCATCAGGAACAGGTGAAAATACTGAAGATCCTCCATTGGCCTTTTTATACTGAGACTAAGAATTTGGACAAGAGCAGGTAAGCCAGCTATTTCATATATTCATTTACCTGCACTTAAGATAACCATTTTCTGAATCACTGATCCCCATCAACTCAGGAAAGGAATATAATGAAAAGAATCAGTCACAAATACCCATTAATAACCAGAATTAGAAATGTACGAAGTATGAACTAAAGAAAATTGGAAATCATTTAAAAATAAAATAGAGCACATAGACATTAATATCTGATGTGTTTGTAAACTTAATGGAACTATTATTGGCCAAGAATTTAAGAGAAATAGTGTCACATTCATCACCAAAAAGAACACTCTAAGATTTATTATGAAGGACAATGTTGTATGGGTGTGCACGCCAAGTAATAGCTTTAGTAGAGTGGGTATATTTCCAACAAATTCTGAATGCCACCAAGGAGTTTTGCAATGAGGAATCTTTCACTTGAAAAGACAAATGGGCCCATCCAGAATTGCTGTGAGAAGACAGATTTATTTACCTATGAAGGAAAGATCTGAGAAACAAACTATTTGACTTTTTAAATTTTAGACAAGTTACTTACATTTGGATTTATCAAGACAATAAAAGTTTATGTCCATCAGAATAAACGGGCTCTTCCATTTCTTTATGTTCATGTGGAACTTGCACATGAATCAAGAGGTCATTGTAAAAACAGAACAAGGGAATGGGACCTGGCTTAAAATAAGGAAAGGTATGCATCGGGTTATGTCTTCGTACTAGATAGATTGAATCTGTCTGGTGAGCAGATTATCAGATAACCTGATTACATGAAGTAAACTTTGACATCAAGGTTGGAGGAAGTCTTATTAAAAACTGTTGTATGCATATGAGCAGATGACACAGCCTTGCTTGCTGAATGTGAAGACTTGCAGCCCTGCCAGATGAAGATTCAGGGTTGTAACCTTCAGTATGGATTACAACATAAAGAAAACAAAAATTCTCACAGCTGGACAAATAACATCATGAGAAGTGGAGAAAAGATTGAAATTGTCAAGCTTGTCAACTGCTGCCCTTGTGGTTTGCAGCCATCGAGTGACCTCACCTCGATGTCCCCAGGGCTATTTTTGGAAAGAGTAGGAGGTGATAAGTGCTACTGGTGTATCTGACTAGAAGAGGCACGCTATCTGTAGCCCACCAGAGGAGACAAGAGAAAGAGCAAAGTTGAAGACAATAAAAGAAAAAAAAAAGACTGGTGTGTGTAAAAATAAAACATACCACAAATAAATATAAAGAAAGAAAAGGTGGCAGGGAAGTCTGTGAAGAGAAAAGGAAAAACAAAAAAGAGAAGGGTGGCACAACTGAGCAAATGCGTCCTGGTGGTACTGAGACTCCACACTCAATCTGCAGTGAGGTGTCAATGGTGGGCACTTGTTGCGCCATCTGCACACGTCACTGGGTATCTGGCACGCAGACCCACACACCAGACCAGCAGTCAGGAGGCACTGTGCCAGGAAGCATCAGTCTGGATCACGGACATTGTGAACGCGTACCATGAATTTCACAAGCTCATGCAATGCTGACCATTTGGCCCGTGGGCTGCTGTGGAGGAGGTCCAAGCAGACTCGGTGAGGAGGTAGTGAGCAGGCAGGGAGTGTCTATCCACTGGCTTGTGAACAGTCGGGAACTAGAAAAGGGGAAGAGCTGGTGGGGAAGGGTTGTGGAAGAGCACATCTTCAGGTTTTCATTTGCTGTCATAGGTCCAGTGCACTTCTGGGTAAAAGCAGTCAATTATCAGACTCCATTGAACGCAGCAGGAAAAGAACCTATAGTCTAAGTTCTCTAGCAGAAAACTGGCCAGACCAAATGGAGCCAAGAAGCAACAACCCAGCTTTGGGAGGGATATTTCGCGTTCCTGTCCCCAGAGAACTGCAAGAAGCTGACACACTCTTCTCAGGATGAGTTGAAACACTTGCCACCTCAGATGGTTTCTCCACCCCCAGACACCTTCGTTTAAAAACCTTATACCCTGACCACCAGGCTTTATTTCCCTGGGCTACTTGCTAATCTGTGGAACCTCGTCCAGGAGCTTCCTCTAATCAAGTAATTTCTGTTTCTTTCTCTCTCTCTCTCTCTCTCTCTCTTTTTTTTTTTTTGGTGGGCATCACTGGCCTGGTGGGAGTGGGAAGCCCAGCTTTGCCCCTGGAGAGTTGCTGCTGGATTTGAATCGCCAACCCTGTTGGTCGTAGTCCTGCACACAACCACTGTGCCACCAGGGCTCAGCTGTAATTTCTGTTTCTGCTCTCACTTTATCCTGTCAGTTATGTCTGTCTGCCTCTTTGTGTCTCAGTTTACCTTTTAACCACAACTGGTGAGCAATTTCTATCTTATTTAACTGATTCCCTCTTTATTCTGTGGATACCTTTGTTAATGAACCGCTCACGCTCTTTCCTTTCTGAGAAGTCCATTGAATTCTGCTCACTTTGTTTGATATGGAGCCTTGGTGACTTGGTGGCTAAGTGCGGGGCTGCTAGCCTCAAGGTCTGCAGTTCGAAACAATGAGCTAGCGCTGTAGGAGAAAGCTGGGCCTTTCGACTTTCTAAAATGTCAGCCTCAGAAACTGACTGCGGCAGATCTACCTTGTCCTACCGGTCCCTTTGAGTCAACATCGACTCAATGACTGTGAACATTATAGTAATGCTTCATTCAGTCTAGACTTGGTTTTGTCTGGGATTCTGTGAAATTGACCTCTCCTCACTTGTGTAGGGAGTCTTTAAAGTCTCCAAACAGCCTGTCTGTGCTCAGATTTTTTCTTCTCTGCTTTTCTCGTCGATCACTATTCTCATCCTGACTCTGTTCCCCCTCAGTGTTCAGTCTGATTCTTTATCTTTCCTTTCGAGAGTCTGAGTACCAAGATCATCATCTGTATATGTTCACCTGGTTTCTTTGGTTTTGCTGTCGAAGGACTATTTGAAGATGTCACTTGGATATCATCCTTTCAACTTCTCAAAATATGAATTTTAGAAAGGATGTTTAGTAATTCTATCTGGGTTTTGTCAAAGGCATCTTAAGCTTGCTGCTTTTATGTTATATCTTAACTCTAGAGTTCACGGTCATTTTTGAGTTGCTCAATTTGTCCCTTTCTTTGAGGCTCACTAAGTAATTTCCTAAGAGCAACAATATTCTCTATTTTCTCTGTGCAAATTAACACAATGACAGGTCAATATGAAGGATTTCAACAAGTTTGTAGAAACATGGGATTAAAGGTTAATAAAATTTTTCCACAAACATGTTGAAACTCCTTATATATAAATAAGACTGGAAGGTGCAAATGGTTACATTCTTGGTTACTAAAGGAAAGGCTTTCGCTTGAATGCACTCAGAGGAACTTCAGACGAAAGACCTGGGGAGTTCCTTCTGCAATGTGGGACACTGAAACTCTATGGAGTGAGTTCTACTCAGGCACATGGCCTGCGGTCAGTCAGATCGACTCAAAGGACATAGTTGCTGTTGCGTTGTCCATATACAGGAAAGGTTGTGAATGTTTAGTTTCTCTTAAGTTTTGTGTGACAGTCATGTGCTTATGTTAATTTTATAATTGAAATGTAGGGGTGAAGTCTGGCCTGTTAATCAGGAGAAAGCCATTGAGTAGCCAATGAGGCCTCTGTGTGGGCTTGGCTTTCACCTGAGACTCCAGGGAAATCTCGTGATATTTCCCTCGTGAGGAAGAGAAGCTCCCAGTTGTTTGGGAGTTAGTTTCAGAGATGATTAACCACAGGCAACACAGAATGGAGGTGGCTGGGAGGCTGGAGTAGCCGGTGGAGAGACCACACGGCTCCGCCCTGATGAAGACAGACCTCTGAAGCTTGAGTGGCATGCTGTTGATGAACCTGAGCCCTGGAAGCGAGGAGCCATGTGGAGACCCCTGCCAGCGCCAGAATTCTGCACCCACTGACCTGTGACTTCTTGAGTCAGAAGCAGACTTCATAGACTGATTTCGGGCATATGGGTTATTATTGGACTTATGACTTTGCACTGGACTGGATTGGGATGCCTTCTTAGGGTCACATTTCTATGTTAACCCTTTCCTTATGCCTATATGCGTGTCTCTGAAATTTGTTCCTCTAGTCTACCTGGACAACATATTTTGTTAACATGATGGGCTCCTTAAATTCAAGTCGCAATGAAGTATGAACACTAACCAGTAGTCAAAACTCATTGCTGTGTCCATTTTGTGGCTGATCAAACACTCAATGCTGCTTCAGGAAAGACTTCTCATGATTTTCTTCATCGATTTTTTAAGAAAACCTCTGCATATTTATGATTGTAAAGTTAATAGGTGTCAAGCAGTCGAAACTTTCAATTTTATGCATTAAAATACTAGTTTGAAGAATATTGCATTATATATTAAAAATCATAGAGTAATTCTTTGATGCTGTGGAGAGGGCATAGAACACATGTTTTGCAAGCAATTGTTTGTAATTGTTTACAAGTAATTGTAGTTTATTAGCATTCACATATTTAAACTGTAGATTAAATAAGGAGGAAAATGCATACTCAGAAGATACATAAAATACTTATGTATGCCAGTCATAATTTCATTTAAAATTTTATGTTTACTTTTTCTTGGTATTTACAAGGCAGTTTGAGACATTAACCTATGATGACATTATTTTCAGTTGGGATTAAACATCTTAGCCTATTTTAGTAAGCATTTAGATTCTAAATTTAATATAACATTTGGCTTCATATTTCCATCATTAGATGCTTCTCTTCTTATCTTTAAGCTGCTCTAAGTGCAATCTAATTTAAAAATACATATGCTGCAAAGGAAATATTCATCCAATATGAAACACAAACAAAATTAAAGAAGAAACAAAGGTTAGTTTTTCAGTTTTACTACCATTCTAAGAGCTAGTTTTCTTACTCAAGAGCACTCACTTTTAGGTGTTTCTTAAATATTCTCCTTTCCAATGTGTTTTTTGAGATTACACAAACACACAAATGCACACATATCAATTTTCTTTTCTACAGAAAGCTAATCTTACATATGCAATCATCTGTATGTTGCTTTCTCTTCCCAATATAACATGTGATTCTTTTCCACATCTGTTTCATAAAATTTTCAAATTCTTTTTCATGAAACTCTGTATTCAACTAAATCATGAGCATAATGGATTTGAACCAGCCTTAGTTAATAAACATATATACTATTTCCAATGCTACTATAAATGTGCTATACAATTGCTATTTTGTTTAAGTATTAAAAAGTTAAATAACCATAAATGGAATATGTTAAATCAATATTTGAATTTAAACATTTTATAGATATTGTCAGCTGTAACTCTTTATATATCAATCTACATTATTTCAAAAGTATTTGCAGTGCCGGAGAGTGTCTCTTTCTTGCCAATCCTAAAAAATGTGTGACATCCAACCTTTTGTTTTCTGCACATACGGCAGATGAAATGAAAAACTATATGTGGTTAAAGTGTAAATCATCATAACTCAGTTTCGGCATTTTATTGCCTTTAAAATCTAATTTCTATGAACTATTTATATATTTTCCTTAGAGGTTTCAATACACATACTTTCATTCATCATTTATTAAAAGTCTATTTCCAACCTGCTCTATGAATAGAGGTTTATATTCTTCCCAACGGGACATGGAAAAAAAGCAAGGGTTACCTAAAAGAAACCAGACTTATTTACAAAGCTACATAGTTAAGTTTGTTTTGCAAAACAACCTCATCACTTTCAAAATATCCTCCATTACACTTAATACATTTGTCAAATCTGGATTCCATTCTTGGAAACATTTTTCAAACTCATCTGTTTGGGTGCCTGATAGCACCTCCCTCGTTTGTTTTTCTACACCTCTTCTAGTCTTCAAATGGTTGTCCCTTCATGTCTCTCTTCATTCGCAGAAACAAAAAGAAGTCGCACGGAACAAGGTCAGATGAGTAAGGCGGGAGGTGGGGACAAAAGAGACACACTGTTTTTGTCCCAAACTGGCACACTGAGAGGGCTGCGTGAGGAGGTGTATTGTTCTAGTGGCAAAATTAGTCCCCAAGTCAGGTCTTTTTTGCTGTACACTGTTATGATGATATCTTTTTAGAACCTCTAAATAGAGAGCTTGATTAATAGTCTAACCTGGTGCGCTAGTCTAACCAAATGCGCTATGAGTCTACCTTACTATCCATCTGGTAAGTTGATGGATGTCCAGAACAAGGTTTAACATCAGTCAACATGTCACCTTTTATGAAACAAGAAAACCACTCGTACAGTTGAATTTTTCTCTTAGCACTGTCCTTGTAAACTGTGTTCAACATCACAGTTTCTGAGGGCATTTTTCTCAAGTAGGAAATGGAATTTCACAGCCACATGCTGTTATCTAAGATCAGCTATCCTAAAAAATAAAGCCTGAAAAAAACCTCTGTTAGGCAAAAATTCACTGCTACCAGAGAAAAGCCTCCCAGGTGATGCCACTGGCTGCACTAAGTCAGAGGGAGTTGCTGGAAACGCACATTCCATGAAAGCTCCACCCATTGAAACTTTGTCTCTGTGTGTGTGTGTGTGTGTATGTGTGTGGTTTCCCGGTTTTACCTTCAAGAAGTATACGTCTTTACCTGCTTGCTCCCTTTCATGTGAATCAAATTTGACCAAGGCTTGAGGTGAGAACATTGACCATTTTAAACCATTGGCTTAAGTAATATTTATAGCAAAATGGGGCAACAATATAATTCCCTTTTTGGTTGTTGATAACCACACTAAGTGGAAAAAGAAAAACAAAACCAGTTCTAGAAGGTTTTTGGCTTTAGCTACTGTTATTTTAAAGAGCACTACTTGAGCACTTAGCTGAGAACCAAAGGTTCAAAGATTAAAACCACTACCCACTTCATGGGAAGAACATGAGTCGCTCTGCTTCTGTTACTACTACAACTTTAGAAACTTTATGAGGCACTTCAACTATACCCTATAGGAGGGTGGTCATGATTTGGGACCACCACCACGGGGTCTCATGTTCTTTTATTATCTTGCACAAAGAAACCTAATCAATATTTTAACTTATGGTGCAAATTACATTCTGTTATAGATAATTTCCTTTTAACTAGTAAGCATTACTTACATACAAACAATACATATTGTGAAGGCTTTATTCATATTTTGCCCTTCAAATATGTGTTTATACTTTGCCATTTTTAAGAATATTTTTCCTAATCCAATCTTTTTTTGTTTGCTATTGTGGTTTGGTCACATTTATCATTGTTCATTTTATGCCAATTACATTTGAATCACTTAGGAAGGTTGGATTTTTCCTATTGGAGCATTTATTAACTTGTTTTATTGGTTTATTAGCAGATCCTTGAACTTGAGAACACAAAAATTTTGATATTTGAGTCACCATATATTTTTATCATGTGCCATTTAATAGACACAAACTGTGTTAGTCTGGATAGACAAGAGAAAGAAATTCATAGACACTCATATGTGTATAGGAAAGAACTTTATATGCAAGAGAAATTGAACATTGAGAAAACATCCCAGCCCAATCCATGTGAAGTCCATAAGTCTGATTTTAGCCCATATGTCCACTATCAACCTATAAATCCTTTTCAGACTCATGAAGCACATGCAATGACATCGAGTATAGTAAGATCACAGGCCGGTGGGTGGAAAGTTTTGTAGATCGAGTGGCCGTGGGAGTCTCTAGAGCTGGTGAGGCCTCAACATCTCCACATGGCTCCTCCAGCTCCAGGACTCTAGCTTAGCTCCTTGTCTGGAGGAAAGACAAAGCAGAGAGAGTCTGTCTGGATCAGGCCTCCAGTGAGCTATTTATCTTGGTGCTTCTAAATAAAGCCATCAAGCTGCGACCTGATTGATGGGCTAGACGGTTAAAGGTTGTAGAGGAAAATAGAGGACATTTTTTGACAGTAAAGTACACAATTATTTTACAAGAAGCATTAAAAGCTAATCTAAGGTGAAGAAGAAAGATAAACATTATTAAAATAAAAAGCTCACTAAATATAAGAAAACAATTGCAATCGCACATTTTTGAAAGGAATTGTTTCCAGAGTGTTTAAAGAATTCCTGTATACCAATAAGATAAAATCAGACATATGAGTAGGAAACTAACACAAAAAACTGTAGCAATTACTTATCAGAGAATAAGTACACAGGCAATGTGAATGCTAAAGTACATTTCCCCCCCACTTTGGGAAAGAAAAATAAGTGCATTTTTATGATTCGAAAATATGGTGCTCATTATCACTATGTATGATGCATATACATGAATGAAAATTTATATGATATGCCTCAAACATATTATGCCATATATTCTCAATAAGAATAAAATAGCCCCAAGAGGTGCGAATTTATTGGTTGAAAAGAAACACTCACATCTGCATAAAATTACTTAGCAAAATCAACAGAGTTTTTGTGACAGTCAGATTTCATTGGGAGATTTTGCAGGAAAAAAGTTTCCTTAAGGGAACAATAATGATAAAAAAACTTTTAGAAACATTGTTTTAAGAAAACAAAAATTTAGATCTAAGTTTAGATACACTAAATAAGGCCACTTACATAATGTCTAAAAGCAAGCAAAGTAATTAGGTATTACAAATCAGTGTTTGATTACTCTTGAGGATATTGCAACAGGAAGGAGACATCAAGAGCTGCTGTAGTGCTGCTACAGTTATTATTTTTAAGTTTTGTACTAATTATATCCTTCTAGTGACTATAGGAAACATTTTGTCTATAAGCTGAGAATGCATTCCTATTCATGCTTGATTTTCTAATTCCACATGTTTGCATATTTGTTACAGTGCTTTATTTTGTCTTTTCTACATGTCCTTTGAACTCTGCTCACTCTTTTGCTACAGAAGTTCTTCTGTGTGACTTAGTTGCTCTAAGTTAATGAACAGGTTTCAGAGTTTCTTTCCTGATACCGATCTTGATCTTTTCTTTCAACTCCACCTTTAAATGGCCTTTTGGTTTCTTCATGTCTGATATTACTGATGTCATTTCATAATTTCTCTGGTCATAGTGTTCAATAGTTCTAATCTATACTTGGAATGGCCTCTAAATTCAGATGGGTTAATCTCAAGATAATTTTGGTTTTAATGATCTGCAGCTTCAACTTCTGATGCCAGAGGAGGTAGATACATTCTCTGCTTCATTTCCCACGAATGAAAACCAATAAATTTCTTAAGGATATATGATACTGAAAATCAAAACTAATGCAGAATAATATTTAGAATAGTACAATAATAATAATGTAGAGTAGCAGTAATCATAGGTTTAGAGTACAACTCAATAGAGTTTTCAGTGGCAGTGACCCTTTGGAGCTCATGCCTGATTACTAGGACCTTTGGATGAATTTTCACCATGGACCTTCATGTTTCGTGCCTATAATCAGTATGTTTTTGTGCCCACCAGGACTCTCGTATGTACAACAGCCATGATTAAATTAGTTCAAAGTTTATTTTACTATATAAAAATTGATCATGGAATGTGTTAGCGTTGGTGAGTAGCAACAGGATCACCCATTCACTGATGGTGTTGACCATGAACTGGAGAAATCACATGTGACATTTTTGTTCTATAATCCAGCCATTTCATCTGCTATGGCAGCTGAGACACACATGCATGCACAATTTCACCAGGGAGCATTATTAAGAATGTCACAATGAGAAATAATCAAAATTATATGTAAAAATTGAATGATACAAATTATCCATTTGCCAAGGACTTCGGCTATTTCCAACTTTTTCCTAGATTGAGTAAATCTTTTTTGTGTGGACATAATATCTTATCTCCGTTGTGTGCTCACCTTTCTGATGTGATCACTGAAGACAAATGGGTGAATAAGCAAATGTGGTGAAGAAAGTTGACAGGGTCTGGGGTCTTGAAGGTTTGAAGGTAAACAAGAGGCCAGAAGCAAAAAAGCCCACATGGAAGAAGCATAACCAGCCTGTGTGATCATGAGATATCAATGGGACCAGGTACAGGGATCAAAGAACAAAAATCAAATCATTGTGAATGTGGGTGAGTGCAGATTGAGGACCCAAGATTCATCTGTATGCAACTGGATATCCTCTTACCAAAAGGTTGTGGGGGGTGGGGGGAGGAGGAGATGAGCCAGTGAGTGTGTAGTGTAGCCATGATGAAACATACAACTTTCCTCTAGTTCCTAAGAGTTCCCACCCCCCACCTATCATGATCCCAATTCTACCTTACAAATCTGGCTAGACCAGAGGAAGTATACAGGTACAGATAGGAACTGGAAACATGGGGAATCCAGGACAGGTGATCCCTTCAGGACCAGTGCTGAGAGTGGTGATACCAGGTGGGTGGAGCGAAAGTGGAGCAGAAAGGGCGTGTTGATTGAAAGGATCTATACAAAACCTCCTCCCTGGAGGAAAACAACAAAAAAGTAGATGAACGGAGATATCAGACAGTGTAAGATATGACAGCATAATAAAAATTTATAAATTATCAGGGGTTTGGGGCTAAGCCTCAGTGGCACAGTGGTTGTGTGCAGGACTGCGACCCACAGGGTTGGCGGTTCAAATCCAACAGCAGCTCTCCAGGAGCAAGGCTGGCCCTCCTACTCCCACCAGGGGGCAGTGATGCTCACACACACAAAAATTATCAGGGACCCATAAGGGAGAGGGAGCAAGATGAAGGGGGAGGGATGAAGAGCTGATACCAAAGGCTCCAGTAGAAGACAAATATTTCCAGGAGAATGGCAACAAGTGTACAAATGTGCTTGACACAATGGATGGATGTATGGATTGTAATAAGAGTTGTACAAACCCCCAATAAAAAAATTAAGATGAAATAAATTAATAATCAGACTTTGGGCTAAAATTTCAAAAAACTTATTTGATCTCTTTTTGATAAGTACCAATAAGTGCAATTATAATGGAAGATAGCTCATAAGTATAAACCACTCATTATTAATTAACAAACCTCTAAAATTGTTTGTTAAGTGAAAGCGTACTGTGGGAAACAGTGCTGTCAATGGCCACACCTGACCTTTTCAGGCTTCCCTATTGCCAAGTATCAGAGGTCAGGTGTGATTACCACTCCATCCTTCTTCACCTACTGTATGCTAACTGTTCCTCACATGACACTCTACTTCTCTTCTGGGTTTGATAGTTCCTTGCACTGGCACATAGAACTTACACACCATACTCACAATTAAGGGCTTTTATTAGGGAAGTTAAGAGGTTACCATTCTTAGGATCAGCAAACAGTAAGGGTAGCTATTTGTTCACAGTGAATCTCCACTCAGTCTCTCAGCTATGTGGTCCTTTGCCCTTTGCCTTCAGAAAGTGGGCCTGTAGCTTTACCTCACAGTCCCATCCTGTCAGGGCAGCTTCTCTTACTCTGTCTCTCAATCTGGAGGCAAGCTTCTGGTGACTCTGATCTCAGGCAGAGATCTGGAAAGTACTCTTCTGCTGGTCCTGGACTTTCATCCTACAATGCTGCTCTATAAGTTGTTCATCCTTACTTCCAAGGGGATAGTAATTTAAATGACCTATCCTTTTTATTATATCATGCATATTATATTCACCTAGCCCCACCTAATCATTTATTTGGTAGGAGGTACAGAGAC
>PVJH01019742.1:0-42132 GCA_004026705.1 Nesogale talazaci
AAATAAATTGTACTTAATTACAATCACTTTTGTTTTAAATACCAAAGTTTAGCTGTGGAATTATCAGGTATCTATAACTAGAAATAGACCTTAATATATGTCACATCTATTTTATAAACATTTTATAATATAAGGCCGCAACATGGTATTATGAGAAATATTTTATGACAATACTTTGGAAGTTTGAGACTGGTTATTTTGGAGACAGGGTAAGCATTTCATGCGTGGATTATTGACTTCCTATTCCCTGCCATTTGAATTTCCTGACAAAGGCATTGTGATGTAGTGAATTAATTGATGATTCTTCTGCTCACAGTTTTAAATTAAAAGGGATTCTTTGTTACAGTTCCTCCCTCCCCCCCCACCCTCCAAGAGTGTGTTTCAGGATGCTGATGAGATTGCAAGGTTTTGTTATGAGTATGTGTTAACTGTGTGTGTTAAGTTTTATATTCCAAGATTGGAACTCTAAAAGGAGCCCTATCTGATGGAGAAAGAGGGAAATCTTTCTGCCATCAAGAAAGACCCAGAATTGTAGCACATTCTTTGGACCCTGAAATTTCTGCGCATTGCACCTCTTTGGCCTAAGGATAGAACGCTGTGACACTAGGGAAGTGGGAGAGGAGGCGGCAATAGAAACAGAAGCAGAGCACGAAACAAGAGATGTCTCCAACCCATGGAGCCTGGAAAACGGAGGGAGTGCCTTGTGGAAGGAGGCTTGCTTGTGGAGTGGGGTGTTTTCTGGTCATTAATTAAGGGAGTTAAATTTGCTGACTCACAAAGCTAGAGAAAAGTAACGTCAGGTTGGGACTTATGGCCTAGTGGTCTTCCCTTTGGGCATTTATCTGTAGTACTGGAAAACTTTTGTAATGTTGCTGGCATAGGGCAGAAGCTAGTTAAGGGGCGTAGGACCAGAGCGAGGTCTGCCTCTGGGTGTGGTAGAGAAGAGGCTGTCCTGATCCAAAACTGTTTCTGACCTTGGAATGTGACCTGTTCACTTTCCTAATAAACCCTAGAATTGTGAATATGATCTGTGGAACGTGAAATGGATTTTCAAACCTAGTGGAAAAGTTGACAGGGCTATGAGAGGGCTGGCTGGTCAAGACGGCAAGATGGTTGGAGACCTTTGATTCTTATTCCTTTTTGTGGAATCAGAGGAGATCAGGAACTGTCCACAAACTATTTCAACCGAGGCATATTCAGGCAAACAAGACCCATGTAAAACATATTATTAATAAATAATCCATATTTATTAAAGTACATTAAAAATTTAGGAGTCCCTAGTGAACTTTTCCAGAGAATATGTCGAAATCTGGAAGCATTAAATGAAGGATCTTCCTATTGCTGTTTGACTCCTAAATTATGAGGCTTAATGTCAAGAGCTGACCTCACTTGATTTAATGACATATTTCTAGTCCTGAAGTCTAAAACAAGGAAAACAAATATTAAAGGTTCTGGGACACACAAAAAGAGAAAACACCTAGCGTTAACAACAACAGAAAAATCTTGAAGAGACTCTGTCACCCTGCAGTTGTCAAGAAAATAGATTCTACTCAATATTACTAACATCTATGGAAGCGCCTCTGGATAAATATTACTAGTAATATTTCCACTGTTGGTTTTTCACACTAGTTCTCTGCATCACAATATTGAGGGTAAATATATCATCATGCAAAAAATCCAAAAACAAATGCTGTGTATTTTTTTGATATCTGATCCAAGGGTTTGGGAAGAGGTGTTGGATCTGCAATATTAACCTACTGTGGAGCTTGAGTAATTGCTGAACTGAAAAGACATCGTGAAAGGCTCAACCGGATTGAAACGTTCCCAACTACTTTATTATACTGTTGAGTTTTTTTGAATAACAATTAATATGGACCATTTTTTGAAATTCTTCCAAAGAAAATGCCTCTAGATTTTCATTCAATGATTCTTATTTTGAGATTTGTACACAGAGGCTGCAAAATATGCTTGGTTTCCTAGGATTCTGCACTGTTGCATAGACTAGATTCCACTCCCCAAAAGCTGAGGAAAAAGAAACAATCGCAAAGCCAGATCCAAGTTGTCTATGATTCTTGAGTTTGAGACTAAAGAGTCTGCTTTATTTGCTTCCTTCCAAATCAGTTCAGCTCTGAATTCTTCATAGCAGAGGTGAGGGTAACTGATCAGTGCTTATTGGGTTGAGCCAATAAGTCTTAGTCTTGAGATGAGCCAAATAAGAGTTATAATAACAAAAGAAATTATTGAGAATTTACATACTTTATGGTTATGTTGCCTCATTTGACAATTATTTGAGCTTTTTCTACCTCATTATTTAGATTCACACATAAATACCTAATTTTTAATTTCCTTGCATAGCAAGAGGATTAACTTGAAAGTTGGGTAAATAAGTATCATTAATTATTCACTTTGGAGTCATCAATTGCTCATAGAAAATCAAGTAAGGAGTAATATAATTTGGTTAGGGAAATATTATAGGTAATTACTTTTCCAAGTATAAAATTTATTGTACTATCCCTGCATAAGATCATTGAAATATTTTATTCATTTACTCTATCAAAAACCAAGACAACAAAGACTGGAAAGCTAAATTATTTTTTTAAGTTCAAATGACTGCAAGTAGAAAGGTCAGTTGAGTACTGCCTCAGTAAGCCACTATTTGTACCATGCTGTTCTGCACTTGTTGTTTATATACACATTCTGTTAGAAATTTAGATAAAAGTTTAGAATACATTATACGTGTAAGAGAAAGTAAAAAACTCTTGCTAAGATGCAAATATATGTTTATTAAACAAAAATATCAAAATGTGAAGCTATTATTTCTCAAAATACTGGTCACTCACTCTATACCTTTCAGAGGTGATTTTATGGAGCTAACCTTCTCCCAAATCATTCTGTGTGCCTGGATTTACACCAAATCAAAGCAGCAGTCCTGACATTGTGTGGTACTTAAATTGTACTTCTAAATCAATGTTCTTTGGGTTTTAAGAACACAGTGATTCCACAGATACACTCTGCCTTGTTGAGGTGGAGTCAAAAATATATTCCTGAGGTAGGACATTCATTCTAGAATAATTGAAGAGTCTTTCATTTCAATGTCACTTTTGCCTGTGACATGTTTGAGATATGACTGTTTAAGGAAACTTGAACAAATGCTCTAGTAAGTTGGATAGAAACATTCACAACTAAAAGGTCTTCAAACAATTGCCAATACTCACATATAAAACATGAATAGCATGAATAAAAACATGAATAACATGAATCCATATCTGTGCTGAAAGTCAGCAAAGGCAGCTCAACAACTTTGAAAGCACCAACACAACATGCGGACACATGTCAGGACACACTGACTTCAAGGGAAATAATCTGGTTAATAAACTTGTTAATTTTGATTTGTTTCTTCTGCAATCATGTATTTTGTTAGTTTTTGTTTTTTCAGTTATTAAGAAATACATGGGATCATGATAGTGGGTGGGAAGTAGCATTTGAGAACTAGAGAAAAGTTGCATATTTCATTGTTACTACCCTGTACCATAATTGGTTCATCTCCTCCCTGCAACCCCTCTTTAAGAGGTTGTCGCATTACCTATTGATGGGCTTTGGGTTCCCAATCTGCACTCCCCCTCATTTTTAATGATATAATTTTAGTTCTTTGATGCCTGGCACTGGATCCCTTCAACACCTCATGGTCACACAGCCTGGTGTGCTTTTTCCATGCTAGACCAGGAGATGTACACAGTAGTCGGAAACATGGGGAATTTAGGGTAGATGGTGGACTAGTGGTAGGATTGGTGATATTGGGAGGGTGGAGGGATGGTGGAGTAGAAAGGGGGAACTAATTTCAGGGATCTACATATAACCTCCTCTCTGGGGCACAGATAACAGGGAAGTGAGTGAGGGCATGCATCGGACAGTGTACGATATGAAAAAGTAATAACAATTTGTAAATTATTAAGGATTCAAGGGTGAGGGGAAGGGAAATATGGGGAGCTGGTACTGGTTACCTAAGTGGAGGGAGGATGTTTTGAGAGTGATGATGGCAACAAGTGTGCAAATGTGTCCTGCATACAATTGATGTATGTATGGATAGTGATAGGAATTGAATGATTCTCCAATAAAATGATTCATAAAAAATGAAATACACGATAAACAGTGAAAACTGGTGCTGGCTGCTTTTGTCCACTGTAGCCTGCACTGTCAGGAGATGACACATACGAGAACGATCTCCAACTCATCCCTTTGCCCTGGAGTGAGCGCTGCCCCCAGGATTCCTGTGTGGGCTTTCTGAGGCTGCCATCTTTACTGGAGCAGATGGCGTCATCTCTTCCCTGCAATCATGTGACCATAAGAGTGAATACATAATTCTAAAAGCAGCAGTGTCTGTGCCGTTTCTATTTTGGGTAGCATACAGATATTTATAATGAACTTTAGTCAAGTGATTTCTTTAATGAAGCATTTTTTTTTCTTGTTTGGTATTTTTGATCCTATTATCTCTAGTTTAGATACTAGCTGCTTTCACTTATATTTGCATAATCACAGAAATTCAGAAAGGTTCAGTCATTTGTTCAAGATAATAAGTAGGGAGACAAGTGGGATTTAAACCCTGCCACGTTTGACTCCAAAGCCAGGACTTTTTCAACATGTTATTATATTTTAGCCCTAACGTAAACCTATATGGTAGATGAGTCATCAGGTTTGGTTACTAAAACTTCATCTTTGATGGCCTATGCCTCTGGCTATTCACACCCTCATGTAATCTCCTCCATTTGAGGATGGGGAGCTGGAACTTCCAGGTACAGTATTACAAAATTAATGGGATATCACTTCAGAGATTAGGTTAAAGATGATTGTGATTTCTATTCTGTGCCCTTTCTTCCCCTCTCTCTTTTTTTAATATTAAATCATTTTATGGTGAGTTCATACAACTCTTATCACAATCCATGTGTACATCCATTATATGTCAAGTACATTTGTTACCATCATCATTCTCAAAACATTTGTTTTCTACTTAAACCTTTGGTATTCGCTCATTTCCCCCCTCCTTTGCTACTCCCTCCTCCGTCACGAACCTGTGATAATTTATAAATTATTATTATTTTGTCATACGTTACACTGTCCAATGTTTCTCTTCACTCACTTCCCTCTGTTCTTCCCCCAGGGAGGAGTTTATATGTAGATCCTTATAATCGGTTCTCTCTTTCTACCACTCCCTCCCTACACCCTCAGGTATTGCCACTCTCACCACTGTTCCTGAAGGCATCACCCGTCCCAGGTTCCCTGAGTTTCTGGTTCCTATCTGTACCATTGTAAATTCTCTAGTATAGCCAGATTTGTAAGGTAGAATTGGGATCACGATAGTGGGGTGGGGTGGGGGGGGGAGAGCAGTATTTAAGAACTAGAGGAAAGCTGTATGTTTCATCATTGCTACACTGCACTCTGATTGGCTCTTCTCCTCCCCATGACCCTTCTCTAAGGGGATGTCCCGTTACCTACAGATGGCCTTTGAGTCCTCAATCTGCACTTCCCCTCAATTACAATGATATAATTTTGGTTCTTTGGTGCCTGATACCTGATCTTTTCTACACCCCGTGTTTACAGAGGCTGGCATGCTTCTTCTTTTGGGGCTTTCTTGTTTCTAAGCTATATGGCTGCTTGTTTACCTTCAAGCCCTTAAGACTCCAGGTGCTATGTATTTTGATAACAGGACACCATCAACTTTCTTAGCTACATTTGCTTATGCACACATTTGTCTTCAGCAATCATATAGGCAAGGTGGACACATAGTGACATGATCTTTTGTTCTTTGATGTCTGATCCTTTCAACTCCTCATGGTCAAACAAGCTGATATGGTTCTTCCATGTGGGATTTGTTGCTTCTGAGCTAGCTGGATGCTTATTTACCTTCAAGACTTTAAGAGCCCAGATGCTATATCTTTTGATAACCGGACACCATCAGCTTTTTTCACCACATTTGCTTATGTACACTTTGGACTTCGGTGATCATGTTGGGAAGGTGAGCATGATGGCATGCCAATTTGATAGAACAAAATGTTCTTGAATTGAAGCACTCAAAAAGTGCTTGAGTGAAGGCCCCGTTTCTGAAGGAAATCATTGTCAGTTGTGAGCTCCACAGTCAGTGACAACCTGAACAATGGAGAGGCTTTTGTCAAAAGGAACTGATAAAAGCACAAGTGTGAATGAATTTGTGACTGGTTCATCTCCCAGTTTGGCTTCAGGGTTACTGCAGCCCTGTCCAACACCATGATTGCAGTCTTAACTGAGACTGAATCAGAGACATTATCTGAGTTACAACTAGATCCCTGCACCACAGAAACAATGAGTTAGTGAATTCTTATTGTTTCCAGAATATCTTTATATTCTGAAAATAATATTTTCACATATTTTTCAGATATATTCAGATACACTTCAGAAGGTGGTAATTTTATTTACCTAACCCTTTCTCAAAGAATTCTGTGCTCCTGAATTTATATCAGATCAAAACGGCTGTCCCCATATCTTGAGGGACTCAAATCATATTTTTTATCAATGTTCTTTGTGTTTTGAAACAAAGTAAATCTGAAGAAGCAGTTGTTTCCTGAGGCACCTCTCCATGGGTTCAAACTGATAAACTTTGAATAATAATTGAGCACTGAATTATTTATGTCACTCAGGAATTGAGGTGTTAGACAGTGATGGGTAATTTGGAACTGTACAAATATCTTTGATACATTCTTCCTTCCTTCCATTGGTGTTTTAATGAGGATTCCTTGTTAGATACAGAGATGTTTTTGAGGACTAGATGACATATAATATCTTATTATGTTGATTTTTAATCAGGAATTATTAAGAGCTAGTATTTGAAAGATAGTCAATGATAATTTTTTTAAGAAAACAAAAACAAAAAACAAGACTCAACCTGATAAACAACTTTTTCTAAATACCCACTGACTTTTTTGTGTGTTGTGCTTTTCTTGCTTATATTAAAGCAATATGAATGATCCAATGTATAAGCAGAAATAAAAATCAACTTTTTAAAATCCAACGTTTCCTCCAAGTGCTTAGTAAAGTCTTTCTTGCATGTCATAAATTAATTGGGGAGGGGCTGAGCCCTGGTGGCTTAGTGGTTGTGCGCGGGACTGTGGCCCACTGGGATGGAGGTTCAATTACAGCTACACGGAGCAAAGGCTGGACCTACTACTCCCACCACCTAAGGGCAGTGATGCCAATAAAACAAACAAAGAAATAAATTAATTGGGGGAATGTTTCAGTTCCATTGCTTTGCACAACCAAGTGACTTGCTCTGAATGGGAGCATGCCATATGACATTCTCACCTTATGTGAGGCATACGCTGGACCTTTTCTATGAAAAAATATTCTGACAACCAATAAGCCCCCCAAACTGATTTTTTTAAAAAAGCTGTGTATTTAATTTTCTTTTACAAAACAACCTTATCACCTTCAAAGTGCTCTCCATTACATGCAGTACATTTGTCAAATTGTGGAAACATTTTTCAAACGTGTCTGTTTGGATGGCTGACAGCACCTCCCTGTTTGTTTGTTTGTTTTTTACTTCACCTCTTCTACATCTTTAAATCACTCTCCTTTCAAGTCCCTTTCATTCGCAGAAACGAAAAGCAGTCACGGGGAGTGAGGTCAGGTGAGTCAGGTACTTGGGGCAGGAGAGGCGTGCTGTGTTTGCCAATGAAAACTGGCACTCTGAGATGGCTGCGCAGAGGAGGTACATTGTCATGATAGCAAAACCAGCCCCCCGTTGACCACAACTCAGGCCTTTAGTGTTTTACACTGTTGCACAGTCTTTTCATTACCTCTAAGTAAAAAATTTGATTACCTGTGTGACCTGGTAGAACGAACTCCAAATGCACTACCAGTTGGCGTTTTCAGCTGTTTGGGAATTTGGTGGAAGGTCACAATGAGATTTATCATCAGTCAACATTTCACCTTTAAAAATCTTTTATTTCACCTTTTTTGAAATGGAAAAACCATTTGTACGCTTGAGTTTTTTTTCCATAGTGCTTCCTTATAACTTGTGTTCAACATCCCAACAGTTTCTGCAGCATCTTTTCTGAGAAGGAAACAAATTTCACACTTACACAGTGCTCTCTTAAGTTGGTCGTCACACAAAATGAGGTTTTAGTCAAGCTGCTTTTATGAAAATATTAATTGTGACCAGAAAGAACCTTCCCAGGTGAGTCACAGGGTGTGCGAACTCTAAGCCAATTGCTTGATGCTTGTCTAATAAAAAAATGCTTACTATGAAACTCTATCTAGTGGAGCCTTTTGTTTTTCATTTGAGGAGGGGGTACCCCTTCATATGTATACATAGTCCTTGATTGGAAATAAGTCCAATATTGGAAATAAGCTGTTGTGATTCATATGCACAAAATGTCAGCAACAGTTTTAAGCAGTTGCTCACAAATATAACTACTGGATTTGGCAACTGCAATTGGATGTAGGAGACCCTATTCTAACAGAATCTCAGTGAAAATACGCAACATTTTAATACGATAGAGCTTCTGGATTCTCTCTGGTTGTTTTACAAACCCGACCTTAAATTTTTCCATAATAAAACCTGCAACAGAGACTAAGTCTGAAGAGTAAATAGCCTAAACATTTTTGAGCAAATACAAATAAGTATGTGGAAAATAATTTCTTTTCTCTCTACTGGGCTAATTGGTCCAAAGATCAATAATAGTATTCTGAAAGCTCATGACTTTGGACAGACGATCAGAAAAAAGGTGACCAAAGTTAATGTTTTGGCACACTGGTATATCAAAGTTATTGTGAAGTAGATCACAGATGCGTTTGTTGTGTATTGTGAAATATTAATATCTGCACGTGTTTTGAGAACTAACTCCTGTTGGAAAAATAAAGTCAGCTGCTGCTGAGCGGATTTATGATAGCACCATGCGTTACCAGAATAGCCCAGGCTTTTATAATGACTGACTGTTCTACAAAAATCTTCAGCTCTTTTTTCATTTTCAGATTCATTTCCAGGAATAGTCAATATGGCTAGGTGCAATAACAGGGACTTACTTTAGATTAAGTGTCCAGTAATAATTTTAAAGACCCAGTTTTCCTTCTTTATTGAGATATAATTCACCTCTCATGCACTTCCACAGGGTAGTCATATTTGAAGAGTTGTGTATATATCACCACAGTCAGGTCTGGTGCTTCCTCCCACTCCTGTATGTGTTACTTGCTCACCAATGCCCACTTAACAGCACCCGCCACTTCAGCCCTCATAAGTCCTTGTGTCAGTTAGAGTTTATATTCACACGGCCCTTCTGTGCTTCAAAAATGGAGAAACGTTCAAAACAAAGCAGTAAGTATATATTTACAAAAGAAAGAAAGGGGGGGATGTCCAGAATAAAGGGAGAAATATTTAAAAATAGAACAGATTCAGAATGAGATCAGAGGGCTGAGCCCCGGTGACGTAATGGTTGTGTGTAGGACCGCGGCACACTGGGTTGGTGGTTCAAATCCAGCAGCAGCTCTCCAGGAGCAAGGCTGGGCCTCCTACTCCCACTAGAGGGCAGTGATGCCCCCCCCCCACAAAAAAAAACTAAACAAAAAAGACAGAATGAGATAAAATCAGAGGGAGATCAAATGAACAAACAGCATATTATGCTGCCGTTTCATCCACCATAACCAAGGTTAAACCAGCAAGGTTCTTCAAGTCTGTCTCACAACAAAGTTCCTCAAGTCCTCTAATCTGTGGCCAGAGGGGATCTGCCAGAGGGTCAATCCATATAGTTCCCTGCAGATGGATTTTGGCTTCCCATTGTTATTCATAGCTTTCTGAAAATGGGGTTTTCATAATTTAAGCTCTGATACCTTACCCTCCATCATATTTGAAGTTTATTAGCCATCTTTGGATCATACAGGCTCCTGTGTTTATTTCATGTGGACATAGCTAAGTGTCTATTAAAACATCATTAAAAAGACATTTCAGTTGAGACTTAAATGATGTGAAAAAGTCAAATTTGTCAAAATTGGCGAATGTAGAAACCTGGCAATTAGAACAATACATTGTAAGGTTCTTTGTCAGGAACTAGTTCATGTTAAAAAATGGTAATCGTGTATAGAGGGGTGACCTTTCATGTAGCTCTCAGGGCAGGAGAAGTTTGGGGAAGTGTTCTTAGCAGACAACACTTTATTTGGTTATTAAATGATGAATAGACATGGTTTGGTAAAGAAAAGTGACGGGTATTCTGAACAAAGCATTCTGAATTGTAGTGAGATGAGTTGCCTGGAATTAGTAGTTATGCAGAAGAAACATGATAAGACATCATTTGTTGACAATGGATTTTATAGAGACTTCTCATTCCTTTTCTCATTGTGTAACTGGAGTGTTCCAGTCAATGATGCTACTTTAGCTGGTCTATACTTTCCTCCAAGGCAGAAGGTGAACTGTGCACCAGAGGGAGGTAAAGCTGTACGTCGTTGGGGGTACAATACTGAAGGGGGATTTAAAACAAACAAACAAACAAACAAACAAACAAAAAACTGGAAACAAAGAGAAGAACCAAATAAAGAGACTACCATAGGTCTCTTTTAGTAATACAGAAGTGAAGCCTTCCCTAAGTCCATGGGAAAGATTGAGGGACTGCTTAAGATCCCCCAAATGGTCAGAAATGAGGCTAGTTTGTATTTGTCTGAAATCAAAAGATCTCTCCAGGAAAATTAGATTTTTGCATGGAACATCCATTTATGACAAGTAAACTCAGATTAAGAAAGGATACATTTTTAATGTTCTTGAAATCTTCAAAATAAGGACACACTTTAGAAATCATCACAAGGACAGTAGATTTGACACCAATTAATGTATCAGGTGTTGGGAAATTCTCCCAGTAGATAAACATGAAGATGCTTGATAGAATGAGTTTGGATAATAAGGTACAGGTAATGACAGGAACATAAGTCTTTCCAGATGCAAAACATATTAAGTAGGGATCATGAGAGAATGAGGAGCATACTTAAGGTCTTTCTCTTTCACTTTCACCTGTCTCTCTTTAGTTAGTATTATTGCTATAGAGTTGCTAAATTTCACAGTGTTGAACCATTTGTATCTTGAATAAATAAGGAATGATTTCAGTACCAACAAGATAATATGCACATACACATTTGCATTTCCTGGATACTGCCATTGCTGTGGAACTACGTAGGTGCTGAGGGGAAAGACTGAAAGGTTGAATCCTTAGTCTGAAGTACAGAGCTGGCACACGATTTTGCAAATCTTTAATTCAAGTCACATATTTTTATCATCACGCTACATTGCCCTGTGGAAATACACATCTTATTTAACATACACTTGGGAGAGAATTTATAAAAATTCACACTGAGAATTGAAAAGATAAGTGCAGAATTGTGGAAGTCCCCTGGGAAGTTGAAAGAATGGGATTTTATTCCTGGTTCAGCCTTCGACTCAGCTGTCAGGGCCAACGATCTTTCCCTACAGTCTCCTTCTAAAGGATGGCTTATTGTTAGGTCCTGATAACTCAGTTCTAACTCATAGCGACTCTGTGAACAAGCAAAAGAAATACCACCCAATCCTGTTCTTTCATCATAATTCTTCTGAGACAACGCCTAAGGGTTATAGATGCTGATCTTCCACCTGACTCTGTCAGACTAGTAAGTCTGATCTTTTTTTAAAAATGAATTTTGTTTTGCTTTTTATCTTTCGCTTTACCTGATGCCTTCTGTTGTGATTCCAGTCAGAACTGCCATTGATGATAATTTGGATTTCCAGTTGCTGAAACCTATGGATCATGTGGTCCATTAGTTCTTTGGACTAATACCTTGAGTCTTTGATTTTCTTAGCTCTTCTTTGCTCTGATTATAAAGAGACCCAGAGTTGTAGCATTGATGGCTTGTCAAGAGTTTTAGAATGTCTTGCCCTTACTCATCATTGTCTTTAGGGATTACGTTATCCAAATTGTTCTAGATGTCTACTGACACTCTGGTTCTAGTCCTCAAGCCAAGTATTTCTGTCTTGAGAGGAGCCTGGTTATGATTGTGCTACCTGTGATATCTATTATATACATAGATATATTTATAGCATGTACAAAAATAGATGTGGGAATCTCTACTGACAGCACACTATGTGCACAAGGGTTTACTCCCAAACCTGTTCAGCTTACGTGGCAACCTATATATATCTGACATTGCTATTTGTTACTATTGTTGTAAGAGTGGGTATATAATAGTTTATTATTGATATATTTTACTCATGCATACCTTTCAGTGTCTCCTTCTACTTCAGTTATGTACATTGTCTTGTCTTTTATCAAGATTAGCAGACATCTCAATGAGTCCTGATGGTGCTGTCAGATGGACATTGGATTGCCAAACACAAGGCCAACAACAATAAGCCACCATCTATTTATGCAAAAAATATGGAAGAAATATTGAGAAGAGAATTTTCTTATTTGTAAAAATTACAGCTAAAATGCAGAAGGAGTAAAGAATTTATAAATTGCCATTTGAATTTCACATTGGAAATTTAAAAAATTATTTGCAAAGAAGGTCAATGAATATTAAAACTACCAGGTAAAGAAGATATTGTAGGGTATAAACCATATTGACAGCCTCAACTGAATCATCCATCAGAACTCCTCTAAACTAAAGACAAACACATTGTGCTTTCTAATGTGATATGAGTGCAGAATTGTGAAATGGTCCAAAAAAATTTCAAGACTATGCTGGGGAAAACAATCGATCCATTTAATAATATGGGACATACAGGAAAACATGTCCAATTATTTTTTTAATGCCAGCTAAATAAGATTTTAGTAGATTTCTAGGGTGGAGACTTCAGAAAATAGGAGTTAAAAATAAATGTTTAAGAAAAGGTAAATGTCAATATTAGAATCATTTAAATTAATCTCAATGAAGTCTAGGATCAGTAGATGGGGTTAAAAATGCCCAAGATGAGATCAATTAGTAGAAAATGAGGAGTCAATGGAGCGAAGACTGTTTGAGTTCATAGTATAAGGGAGCGCACAATGAGGACACGAGATAAATGGTAAGATGACATGCATAGGTGAGAAGGTTGACTCAGGAGACTTATACAATGAGATTGAGCTGGCAATGAGGTTATTGATTGCGCAGAGCTCTGAATTAGGAGTTAGAGTTCAAAGGAGATGAAGGAAGTGGGCTGGAAGAGGCTTCCAAGTAGTAAGAAAGGTCTTTATGAACCATTTATAAATGATTGTTGAAATCTCTAAGGAGGAATGCAGGAGCTGGGGCAAAATGGAAAATTATTTCCTACACTCTAGAGATTACAAAGAAATAAATTTTTTAAAGGGTTGGATTCTGATAGCTCCAAAAAGTTAAGCTCATTGCTATAGGGTCTCTTCTGCCTTGCAGAGTTCTGGTGGCCTCGTGGACCTCATGTTGGGTTGCTCACCGCAAGGTCCGTAGTTGGCAACCGCCAGCTGCTCCTCGAGGCAAAGATGAGGCCATTTATTCCCACAGAGTTCCACTCTCAGAACCCACAGCGGTGGTCCATGCATGTTGACAGTGGTGAATAAAGAAAGAGGTGGACTTCTAAAAGAGTTAACTTCCAAAAGATGATAAACTTTGATTGGATAGTTGGATCCCTGAAGAGAGTGACAGCCTGCAGTTGAAGCTATGATCTGTTTGGTAAGAAGTGATTGATTAATTTACTCTGGGGAAGGAAAAAGTTGCAAGTTTTAGCTGCGAAATGGTGAGCCAGGGAGAAAGCCTGAACAATTGAATGAACCTGGAGGAAAAACATGTTTAATCGTGAAAAATCGTTGGAAATTATCAGTGAAAGTTTTTGGAAAGATTTAAGTGGCTAACTGTTCTTCATTATGGACTACCTTGTAAACCAACATTTTGCACTTGCAACCATGGGTAAAAAGCAATCAGCTATCTGACTAGTCTGTGCATCAGCAAGGCATCTTTGAGAAAGGTGTCATGGCATCCCCTGGGATGGCTAGGTCTGCACGCCTTATTAACTCTTGCCAGCAGGGTTCCATGTAGAGCTTTCAAGAAGGACCAGCCTCCTTTGTGACCATGGCCTCTGAAGTTGGGCAGGTAGTACTGTACCAGCCTGTGCCTATTCTGGGTTCCCAGATCCTATGCTGCCTGAGGTCTTCATTTCAAAATTGTCGTGAGTTGATATGGGAAGAATAAAAAACACACTGGATAGAGTTTGGGGGAAAACAAAGAGCAGATACTCAAATGACACTCTATAGTGAGCCAAACTGAATCTAAAGCCTCTGTCTTGGTGGAGTCCTATGTACAGTCCTGAGCCTGGTTGATTCTGGGGAACAAAATAGGCTGTAGGGTTCATCAATGCAGTACTTTTAGGGGTGGAGACTGAGCCCTGGATGTCCCTCTGAAAAGGAAACTCTGGCCAAACACAAAAAGAGGGGTGACTTTGGTAAGTGTGGTAGTTATATAATTGCCAATTTAAAGATTAAGAGTGTAGGGGTGGAGTCTACTCTGCCAATCAGATCATAGCCAATGAGGCTTCTGTGTAGGCATGGCTTTCTCCTGAGAGTTCTGGGAAAATGATACTTCTTCCTTAGAGGTAGGAGACACCTCCCTCTCTTTGCTCACACCCTGGGAGACAGAGTGGCTGAGAAGACACATGGACCTCCCTGGGTGCAGCTGTGGGTGCTGGAAAAGCCACACAGAGATGCTTGCCAGAGCTGAGATGTTTCCAGTGCCACTGCATCCAAAGACTTTCTACCCACTGACCTGTGATCATCCTACATTCAACCTCATTGTGTTGCGTGAGTCTGAAGATGACTTGATAGATTGGTGCCAGACATAGGTGCTATTATCAGACTTGTGGACTTGATCTGGACCGGACTAGTATCTGTTCTCAATGTTCAATTGCTCTCATATATAAATCTCTCCCTTATTTACATATGAGTCACTCAATGTATTTGTTTTTCTCGTCTACCTGGGCAAACACAGTGAGTCATGGTTCCAGCAGACATACAGAGCAGCTTCATCCAGCTATGCTTCTCTAATAGCTGCACTAAATCATAGTGAAGAATTCATCAGTCACATTCAGCTACTAGTATTTCTTAGATCACATTTTATAGATTAAAAAAGAAAGAGAATCAAGTGGATGGTTAGAAAGCAAAAGAACAAATATCTTCCCTCCATTTTCACGCAAGGCCTATTTTCAAATGCCTGGGTCTTTGGAACCTAACCATGTTGAAAAAGGAGGAGTGGGTGTGCTACATGGGTGGATTACAAGATTAAGAGATATATTTAGGGTGCTACAAAGAAAACAAAGTGATTTGAGAAGTTAACTCCTCTTCCTACCCGAGTGACTTGCTCTTACATATTGGGCAAGTATATGAGAGAGCTTCAAATATTTATGGAAAAATTTCACTGTCCTCCCATTCAATTCTTCCACAAACTTTTTGAAGCCCCTTGTATGTATGGGGCAAACTCAAGTCAGGCAAAGTTTTAAAATTGTAATGTACGATCACAGTTATTTTGTATTAGCTTTAAATTCTGTCAATTCTGAATAATAAAATTTTATTTTCTTGCAGACGCATATCATTATATTCTAATTATATGAAAACATAACAAATAATAAATACTCTGAGACTTTAAATTTCTGAGAGACTCAGAATGCAATGTGATCCTTGGCTGGTTAATTTGAAAAAAAAATTAAAATTCCACTTGGCTGCAGAAAGTCTTTCAAGACGTGACTGTTTGCATGCAAGTTTATGATATTCACAGATTAATTAAATTTGAGAGTCAACTGAGATTTAAAAGACATACTGCCCTATGGCTTCTCGCTTCTCAGTCATATAGAAATAAAATAGTTTATTTATTTTATTTAAAATAGTTTTTATAAAAATAGTTTTCACACTTTGGAGCCTCATAGAACTTTGTAAGATTTGTAGATAGCAACTACCTTTTACAGATGGAAAGGGAGTCATGGTGGTATAGTGAGTTACATTTTGGGCCACTAACTCCAAGTTCTGCAGTTCAAACTACCAGCTATTCCTTGGCAGAATGATGAAGCATTCTATTCTTGTAAAGATTTACAGTCTCAGACAAAACCACAAGGTACAGCCCTGTTCTCTTCGGTAGGTTCACTGTATGTTGGGATTGATGACAGGGAGCATTATTATGGAGAAATGGAAATCAGAAGAGTTAAATGATTTCTGATTCCATGACAAATTTTCCTATAAAAAAAGATTCATGAGTACCAGGGATTGATATTTTCGTAAGCACTATGTAGAATAACTAATAAGGTTAATTGCCTATAACCCTGACTTTTAGTTCAACATTTAAGCAACAAGTGATTATAGAATGAGCACAGGATTTATGGCCAGGAGATTAAAGTGTTAGTTCTGTACCTATACTTTGAAACTTACATACCTCCTTTGTTGAGTAGGAACCATAATACTTGTTTTAAAGAGATCTTCTCTGTGCGCTTCTGTATGTTAAGATCCTTATGAGTGGCAATGCATGATTGGAATATATGAAATTATTGTGGTGGTGATTGTCGCCATTATTGTTAGTTGTACCGGGAGCACATAAGTTCCAAACACTAATCCTTTTAATTCCCCTATGGTTATTCTTGTGTGATTGAAGGACCAGGAAGCACACAGTTTAACTTTGGAAGTGTTATCTGGAAGGAATGCAAAATGAGTACCAGAAAGCCAGCTGGAATTAATAATGCATGAAAAATATACCAAGGGGAGGAAGAAACCAATTAGGAAGCAATTAAGAACATTGCAATTACAGTGCATCTTAATAAAGCCCCCAAAATATTAGAATACAAGTAAAAGACAGAATGTAGTTACCTGTTGAAAGAAAAGAGAAGAGGAAGTTGAGAAAGCCTCCAAAGGCAAATACTATGCACCTGAAGAATAGCAGAGGGAAAAATAGAACTCTATTCCACTGCCTTTTCCTCTCATGTCTGTGCTTGAAACACCCTCCGAGAACCTGTCCTTACGACACTCCTCTAAGCAATTCTGTTTAGCACTGTTAGGAGAGCTAGGCTTTACTTCCCCCCAACCCATTCATATTTTAAAAGCTAACTCCAGATATATTCCAAAATAGGAAGTAGAATGAGTTAGCGACCTCTTGAGATATTATCAAACATACTGGAAATTAAAGAAATGCAAATTGGAACAATGCAATCTCTCATTTAACCTTGAAAATTGGGGGAAAGAATGAAGCATGATTTGACCCTTCTCAGCACACATTTGCGGTTGGGTGTGCTTTTTTTTAATCATTTTATTGGGAGCTCATACAACTCCTATCACAATCAATACATGCATCTATTTATGCAGATCACATTTGTACATTTGTTGCCAACATCGTTCTCAAAACATTTCTTTTCTGCTTAAGCCCTTAGTATTAGTTCCTCATATTTCTCCTCTGTCCCCACTCCTCCTCCATCATGAACTCTTGATAGTTTATAAATTATTATTCTTTTGTCATATTGCACACTGTCCGATGTGTACCTTTACTCAGTTCCCCATTGTCCATACCCCACGGAGGAGGTTATATACAGGTCCCTACAATCGGTTCCTCCTCTCTACTCCACCATCTTGTATGAGCACTCTCATTGTTGGTCCTGAATTCCCTATGTTTCCAATCCCTGTCTGTACCAGTGTACATCCCCTGATCTAGCCGGATTTGTAAGTTAGAATTGGGATCATGATAGCGGGTGGGAGGAAGCAATGTAGAGCTACAGGAAAGTTGCATATTTCATTGCTGCTACACTGTACCTTGACTGGCTTATCCCCTCCCCATGACTCTTCTGTAAGGGGATATTGCTTCATCTACTATTGGTCTTGGGGTTCCCAATCTGTACTCCCCTTCATTTATAAAGGTATAATTTTTAGTTCTCTCATGCCTGATATCTGATCCTTTTCACAACTCACGGTCATACAGGCTGGAGTGCTTCTTCCATATGGGTTTTGTTGCTTCTGAACTAGATGGCTGCTTGTTTATTTTTAAGCCTTTAAGATCCCAGATGCTATATCTTTTGATAGCCAGACACCATCAGCTTTCTTCACCACATTTGCTTATACATACATTTGTCTTCAGTGATCATATCAGGAAGATGGGTACTCAATGATATGATTTTTAGTTCTTTGATGCCTGATAAATGATCTCTTCAACACTCTGTGATCATACAGACTCATGTGTGTCTTCCATGTGGGCTTTGTTGCTTCCGAGCTAAATGGTTGCTTGTTAACTTTCAAGCCTTTAAGACTTGGGATCCTTCTTAATACAGATCAGCTATATCTGGGGAAATGCTTCCTTGGGGCAGGGTTGTGAGATTGTGGTTTAGAGAATGAAGCTCAGGAGAAATCAGTAAATTGACCAAATTAAGACTTCAGTTTAAAAATGGAGATAAGAATATAGACTTAGTGGGCTGAGCCCCGGTGGCGTAGTGGTTGTGCGCGGGACTGCGGCCCACTGGGACGGAGGTTCAATTCCAGCAGTGGGGCTGGGCCTCCTACTCCCACCACCGGAGAGCAGTGATGTCCAAAAACAAACAAACAAACAAACAAACAAAAAACAAAAACAAACAAACAAAAAAAGAATATAGACTTAGAGTCAAATGGTGTTTATTAATTACCTACTATGTAGCAAGTAAGTACTTTAGCATATATTACACAGTTAATCTTCACCACTTCAAGATAAACTCTGCCTTTTTTCAACCTCCCATTTATGCAGAAGGGAGAAAGAAAATTGAGGGATTGGGTACCTTTGGCAAGTTTAAGGTTTCAGTGAAAATCACACAAGTTCATGGAAAAAGACTTTGAAAATAAATTAAGCACTGTTGTTATGCTTACATAAAAGAAACACCTATTTTGAACAGATTTAACTGCAAATTGTTGCAAAGCAAACAAAGTGAATTTTGGGTTCATCTAACATCTATTATTAGCAAAAATAATGAGAAATCTTGCTTTCTATTTTAAAAGTCCACATCAATTTTATAATAAAAATGGTGATCACATCAAAGTAAACCATGTGTTCAGGGTACTTGATGTGTGTTTTAAAGAAACCACACCATTTTTATCAGATTTGGTTTGAATTATTTGAAATTTTAATATAATTTTCTTGAACACGTCTTTAAAACCTTTAAAGGCATCTAGACCCAGAGATGTCTGGTCATTTGTTGACCTGGCAGCTTAATGACAAAGCATCTGTCCCAGAAAGCAAATGCAAAGGAATCATGGAGAAGACAAAGTTGAATAAAGCTGGGCTTCCTTTAAGGGCTGTACACACGACTCCACCGAGACAGATTCAGTGTAGTTCACTTTAGCATGTCATTCCACTTACGTGCACTTTCCCCAAACACTCTCTCTAATGCCTCTTTTGTTCCTCCATTCCTAACCGACAACAATTTTCTATGGACTTTGGTTAGTTCTACACAATGTGGTATCCTTTTAATTTTCTATTCATTCCACTTTATGCTAAATTTATAGTGTATAGTCATAGTTTTCATGACTTTTTTTCTTGATTGTGAACCTCAATCCTGGAAGCAAATGCTACATTTTCTTGTAAGTGTATGACCTGAGCATGAGCTGACAGACTGCTGAACAAAGTGCAGGTCCCTCTCCCCTTTCATAGCAAAGCAGGGATCAAAAAACAAACAAGCAAAAATATTTGAGGGATATAGGGAGATCATATCTGAGTTCATTATGTTCTGATTTAGCAGTTTGCCTCTGTGTCCCCAGCTGATAACTTGTCTTCTATTCTAGTGAGGGTTTAGAATAGTTCTGGCTTTAGGCCCAACGCAATTTGGGGATGTTTTATCACCTTCTAATGTCAGAAGTCACCTATTTTGGAACTTGTTTTGATTTTCTTGGAAATAGTAACAAGCACAGCACCCCAAACCTGTGGTAATCAAGTCGATCTCAACTACTGGTGACCCCCATGCATTATGGTACAGAATCCCTTTCCCAGGTGTCTGTGGAGCCCTGGTGAGGTAGTGGATTGCAAGTTGGGCTGCTCACCCCAAGGGCAGCAGTTGAAGGCCACTAATGACTCTTCCCAAGGAGAGGGAAAGGTTCTATTTTGCTCAAGATGTGTGACTGTTTCTGTTCTGCCTTACAGCCACTGACCCCGTGTACAATTGGACAAAACACCCACCAGTCCTGCACCAACCTCCCAATAGCTCTTAGGTTGCAGCCACTCGTCAGTCCATTCTGGGGAGGGACCTTCTCTTTTTTGCTGCCCCTCTTCTACATCAAGCGTGCTGTCCCTTTTCCATGCATGGATATTCTGATACCATGCCCAAATTATGTGTGACAAAGTGCCCCCATGCTCACTTCTAAAAAGCATTCCTTTTAAAACAGTCTCATTTGTCACACCATCCCCACATCATATAATTCCACAGTTTAATCATATTACAAAATTGGACAATCGTTACCACAATTAATTTAGAACATCTTCTTTCTTATACTTATTGTTATTAGCTCCTCATTTCCCCCTCAACTTGCCCTCCCATACCCTCTAGAAATCTAGTTACTGTCATTGGAGATTTACCTATGCTTGGTTTCTGATAGAGAAAAGCACACAGGAAAGAAGAAGAACAACAACGAAAATCTAGCAACCATAACACCCAGAGAAAAAGCTCAAAAAAAAAACAGAACATAGAAAGTATTAAAAATTAGAACAAATTTACGGTGGGTCGAACAGAGATCAAAAGGTAGTGTTAAATTTTTCCTTACCTGTATCTCCAACAATTCACTTCCCAATGCACTCTGCATGACAGCAAGACTTTTCATATCCCTGGTCTTTGATCCGAGGGGATTAACTGGAGGCTTAATCCTTGCGTATTTTCTCTTAATTCCTTTGAAAATGGAAACAACTTTAAAATGAGTAAAAGGGAGATCAAAGGAAAAGATATTGCATTCTAATCTAACTATATCTGCCATAATTGACTTTACAGCACTCTATGTTTGATACAAAGGCTATTCACATCCTTTGGTGGTGGTCCGAGTGAGTGCAGCAGAGGCTTAATGTATGCATGGACCCTGCAAATGGCTTTTGGGTTTCCACAGAGTTCTGCAAAGTAAGTGTTCACACTTATTGCTCTGATATCTTTTGCTTTTTCAAATTTGGAATGTATTATTTATAGCCCATGGATTGCACAGGCTGGTGTTCTTCTTCCATATGGCCTTAGCCGATGCCTCACTTATATGGATGTTTGTTTGAAGACAAGCATCTAAGACCCCAGATGCTATTCTAAGAAGCATTTTGCTGTAATTCTTCCAAGCAGATTTATATGTTCTTTTAGCAGCCCACGGTACTTGCAATATTCTTTGCCAGTACCATAATTCAAAAGTATCAATACTTCATTCAGTGTCCACATTTTACATGCTCAGGAGGTGAATAAAAATGCCATGGCTTGGGTCAGATCTTTAATATAACATCTTTGCATGTTAACGCTTTAAAGAAGTTTTTTGTGCAACAGATGGGCATTTGACTGACATTCAAATACTTCCTCAGTGCAAGAATGCTTTCATTCATTAAATTGGCATTCCATGTTGCTCACCTTCCTGACAGGATAACCGAAGACAAAGGTGTGCATAAACAAATGTGGTGAAGAAAGCTGATGGTGCCTGGCTATCAAAAGAGGTAGTGTATGGGGTCTTAAAGGTTTGAAATTAAGCAAGCAGCCATCTAGCTTAGAAGCAATAAAGCTCAGCACTCCAGCTTATAGGACCACAAAGTGTCAAAGAGATCAGTTATCAGACTTCAAAGAACTAAAAAGCATAACATTGTGTGCCCACCTTCCTGATATGCTTGCTGAAGACAAATGTGTGCATAAGCAAATGTGGTTAAGAAAGCTGATGGAACCTAGCTATCAAAAGATATAGCATCTGAGGTCTTAAAGACTTCAAAGTAAACAAGTGACCATCTAGCTGAGAAGCAACAAAGTCCACATGTGTGATGATGAAGTGTTGAAGGCATAAGGTATCACACATCAAAGAACTAAAAATTATATCATTATAAATGAGTGGAAGTTCAGATTGGGGACCCTAAGCCCATTAATTAGTGAAGCGAAAGCCTCTTATAGAGGGGTCACAGGAAGAGATGAGTCTGTCAAGGTACAGTGTAGTAACAATGAGATATGCCACTTCCCTCTAGTTCTTAATTGTTTCCTCCACCCATTGTCACGATGATGGTTCTCTTCCTTTTTGGTTGTCTAACTTTAGGTCTTTGCACATTTCATTATAACATTTTACATATCTTCCCCTTAAAAACTTTTATTAGTACACAATTCAGAAATCATGTAATTCAATAATTAATTCATATCAAGAAGTCTTGTACAATTGCTATCACAATCAGTTTTAAAACAATTTTTCCCTCTTGTACTCCTTGTTATTTTCTTTTTGTTATTCCCCAAGTTACCCTGCCATACCTACATCAGGAACCTTTAATTATTGTCTCTATAGATTCACCCATCCTGCAGTCATATACCAAAAATCATAGAAAACGATATAACAACCCCTGCCCCCCCGACATGTGGTAGTTACATAACGCAGTGTCAAGTTGAGAAGATTATGAGTGAAGGGGTGGGGTCTGGCCTGTCAATCAAGATATAACAAATGAGGCCTTTGTGTGAGCATGGCCTTCTTCTGAGAATTCTGAGAACTACTTTTTTTCTTCCTTGAAGGCAGGAGACAAGTCTCTCTCTGCTGACTCCCTGGAAGATATCCCTGAGGAGAAGCCACATAGACATACCCTAATGCAGCCCTGGGTGCTGGGGAAGCCATGTGGAGACACCTGTCAGGGCTGAGTTGCTTATTGGATTTATGCTTTCTACTCACTGGCCTGTGATCTTCCTGCATTTGGTGCCATCACATGTGTTTCATGAGTCTGAAGGGAACTTTAGAGACTGGTATCAGATACATGGCCTAATATCATACTTATGGACTTTATCTGGATTGAGCTTGGATGTTTTTTCCTCAATATTTGATTATTCTTGTATATAAACCTCTTTCTTCTACACATATGAGTATCCATTAATTCATTTTTCTAATTTTCCCAGAATAATCCATTCTATCACTCAGAATACATTGATCTTCTCTGAGATGTACATGCCCCACTCTAGACTTGATTTTCCCTTCAGTATCATTTATTACTCTGGTAGGAGTGTCTCTTTGTTTGGGATGACCTTAATACATTTTTGTACTATGACAGCAACTACATGGTCATCTTCCTTTCCTCTGATCTTGAAAACGTGGTCCCTGTTGAAGGGGAGAATCTAACAGTTCTTATAACAATCTATATATCAGTTGTACAAGCATATTTGTGAATATGTGGTCATCATCATTTTCTAAACAATTGTTTTCTACTTGAGCCCTTGGAATCAGATCCTCTTTGCCTCCCCCTTCCCTTCTCATATTCTCGTGACCATTTAATAGATTATAAATTATTATGTTTTTCATATCTTATACCCACTGCTGTCTCCCTTCACCCATGGTTTCTGTTGTTCATCTTCCTTGAGGCAGGGGGTGGGTGGGTTATGTATTAATCAGTGTGCTTGATTCCCCCTTCTTTCCTTCCTTACCCAAACTTTCCTCCACTCTCCTGGTATCCCTATTCCCATTTCTGTTCCTGAGGGGCTTATCTGGCCTGAATTACATGTGCCATGAACTCTTATTTGGACTAGTGTACATACTTTGATCTAGCCAGAACTGAAAGGCAGGATTTAGGTCATGGGGTGGGATATGAGGAAGCCTCAAAGAACCAGAAGAATATAATATATTTCATTGGTGCTGTTCTGTGTCCTGTTGGACTCATTCCTTCCTTGTGATCCTTTTGTGAGGGGATATGCTGTTCTCTACACATGGTTTGGATCTCTGTTCTGAAGACTTTCCTTCTCCCTAATGACGTTTAAAAAAAGATATGCCTATAGAGAGCATGGCATGTGTTTCATGATGACTAATCACTTGAAAGACTGGATTAGCAGGTTTCTTGACCTAGATGCATGAATTTGCTCTGATTTTGATGTTTAACCGTGCAACAGAGGACTCATATAGTATTTGTCCTTTTGTAGTTGATTGACTTCACTCAGTTTAATGGTTTCCAGATCCCTCCATGTCATGAGATGTTTCACCACTGATTTTTTAGGGTTGTATAGTTTTGCACTGTGTGTATATACCAAAGTTTTAAAAATTCCATCTTCTACTAATGGAAATTTGGGAGCTTCTTGCTATTGTGAACTGTGTTTCAATGAACATGGGAAAACCAGTGTCTACTCATGTTCTGTCTCTTATTTCTATGGGTTATATGCCTAGCAATGGTATTGCTGGGTCATATGGTATTTCTGTTGCCAGTTGTTTTATGAATCACCACGTCACTTTCCACAGTGGCAGTTACTCTATCTTTTGGAGCTGCCATTTGAGATTCTATCCTTAGCTCTTTGACTTCATACTTTCTTCCATTTAAAAATTGTTCTATGACTATGAGAAAGTTTAAGAGTCTTTCCTGACATCTACATTGATCCTTTCTTTCCTGTCTTTTTAATGACCATTTGCTTTCTTCTTCTGCAATGTTCTTGCTGCCCTCCCATTACTCTTTAGGGCATCTCTCAATAGTGTTCAGTGCAACAAATCTGTTCTTGAGATGGTCTATAAATTCATGTTGGGGAGAATGAAGACTGTATTTTTGGCCCTGTGGTCATATTTTAATTTTCTTCCCTGTCCACCTGAAATTTCATATGACCAGTTGGTGGTCTTTTCCACAATTGGTTCCTGGCCTTGTCTTAGCTGCTAATATTGAGCTTTCCTATGGTTTCTTCCCCCAGGTATAGTAATATTGATTTCCATGTATTCCACCGAGAGTAGTTCATGTGTATAGCCATCGCTTGTTTTGCTGAATAAAAGTAAAGGTAAACTCTGTCACATGCCTACAAGAGCACTTCTACACCATTCCATAGGGTCATTATAAGTTAGAATCAACTTTATGACTATGAGTTTTGAGATTTCTGTTTTGAGTTGTTTTTAATATTATGTAGTTTTCTAAGCTGTCATATGTTATGGATGCAGATTATCAGTCCTTTTTTAGTGACATTGCCCACATTTTGGTTTATGGATGATAGCAAATCATTTCTGCTATCAAAGAATCTTTATTTGGGGCAGGGGGCATCACTGCCCTGGTGGAAGTAAGAAACCCAGTCTTGCTCCTGGAGAGCTGCTGCTGGATTTGAACCGCCAACCCTGTGAGCCGCAGTCCTACACACAATCACTATGCCACTGGGGTTCAGCCCAAGGGACCTTTTTTTCACTGATAACCTGTAATTACACTTTTTCAGTGATTCTCAATCTTCCTAATGCCGTGACCCTTTAATACAGTTCTTCATGTTGTGGTGACCCCAACCATAAAATTATTTTCATTGCTACCTCATTACTGTAATTTTGCTATTATTATGAGTCATAATGTAAACATCTGATATGCAGGATGCATTTTCATTGTTACAAATTGAGCATAATTAAAGCACAGTCATTAATCACAAAACAATATGTAATTGTAGCTCATGAAGTGTTGTTTTACCTTCAATACTGCTACTTGCAATACAGTAGCTGCTTTTAACAGAGTAGCTGCTTTCATCACAACATGCTTTCTCTACACATGTGTGACTGGGTCTGCATAAGCACATTAGGGTCCCAACTGTGTCACATACACCTGTATTTACATGAGGTGTATGTGATGAGGCTGATGTGATGATGTCATCAGGCAGGGTACTCGTATGTGGGCATATCTGTATGTGGGTGGACCTTCTGGAGATAATATAGAAGCAGTATATCATTTCCTAAAACTATTAGAAATATGTGTTTTCTAATGATCTTAGGTGACCCCAGTGAAAAGGTCATTCAACCTCCAAGAGGTCGTGACCTACAGGTTGAGAACCACTGGCATAAGGTATCTTCATTCTGGGCATTGCTGAGGACTGGCAAGAAAATTTGACTGGATCACAGAGAACCATGTTTATATGCTTACTTTATCATTATCTGCTATGTAATCATAGGCAATATCTAATCTATAAAATATTATTATTTATACCTAACCCCATGAGCTATAATGAAGAGTTCATGAGTTAAAAAAATCAACTTGCTCCGAACATTAAACTTTAAAATGAAATTTGTGGTAAATATCTGTGCATTTTTCAGTTCAATAATATCAATTCCTTTGAAGTATTTTTCTTTTTCTGTTGTATATTTATTTAGAAACCAGAACTTTCTCTTCAATTTGAGATTTCTATATCAACCCTTTTATGTGATCGCTCTATTAGAGCTGAAGTTTTTAAGGACTTGGTGTGTAGGTAGCTGATGTCTACAGGGAGCTCAATAACTTCACTTTGAACCTTAACTTAATTCCAGGCATCATTTGAGTTTGTTACTCGCGCAAGGTGTCCTCCAAACTACCCACAGCCATGGAGTTGATTTTGACTCATGTTGACACTGCTTGTCAGAGTAGAATCATTCCCTTATGTTTCTAAGTCTTTACATCTTGATGGGAACAGACAGTCTCCTTGTTTTACCTTGGACAAGCTGGTCAGTTTGGCACCCCAACTTTGCAGTTAGTAGCCCAACATATAATCACCATGCCTCTTATATTAATAAAGGTTCAGACAGTATGAGAATAGAACCTATTACTTATTTAGCAATTACTAAGTATTAAAAATGTATACAAGTAATTGTTACTTATTCCTTCCTATCACTATGTGGAATGGTTATCCCATGTTATATACTAAAAACTGAAGGTCAATCATTTAAAAAAATGTATTTGAATCTACACAACTATTCAATGTGGAAACTTGACTTTATGTATCTCTAAAGATGAATTGACATACGAGGTCTAAGAGTCTATATTTTGTATATTTATTCATCTTTAAGTTTTTGTTGTAATAGTTTTAGTTTTGTTTTGTTTTACATCTACTTTGTGGCATTCAGATCAATTTGAAATTGTGAATTTTAGCTTGTGAATAGCTGGACAATGTAAGTGAGCTGTGAGGAGGCTTATTTCACAGTTCCCTAGGATTACTAAAAGGAGATATACTGCTGAAAACAACACTCTCAAAGGAAAAACCTGAACAAAATAAAAATATGCTTCACTTTTGAAAGTCTCCCAGAGGCATTGATAAAACTATTTAAACATTATCTTTCCTAAGGATTAGCCTTTGAAAATGTAAAGGGATAAGTCATGATTTACTTGGTAATGCCTCACAAATAGCTATTATTTGCTTAGGAATTTACACAGAGATTCATCTTCTTGTTGTGACAACTCTATTCATAGTCAGTTCTCCAAATAAGTTTTTGAAAAATAATGCTCTTTGCTTGCCAATGTAATATTTATTCCATGTGTAATATTAATGTTTTGAAAAGGAGCTAACGAATGACCTTGGAACTGAGTAAAAATGGACTGTGTTCTTGGTAATGTGATTGGTGAGTGTAGGGCCACACAGTCCTTGTTATGAAGTGCCATTGCCGCGGTACAGCAGAGAGGAGAACTACGTGTAGAGCCAAGTAAAGTAGAATTCCTGACAACTTCAAGCTTTTCTCCATCTAGCATTTTGTGGTTTTGCCTATTGGGGTCAGTCAAGTAATTTCCCCTCAGGGACAAAAGCAAAGTGCTTGACTCTGGTTTTCATGTTGGAGGTTACTTAGCACAGAAGAATTGCAGGCATCCCTCAAATACTGTAGGGAAAATGGAGTCCATGGCTGCCTGCCACTATGAACTGTGGCTCACAGTTGGGGTAAAAATCCCAGAGGAAACACACCCTTAGGTGCTTTAGACTTTTTTCCTTTTGATGCTGTTCATGTTGAATTCAACCTGACCGTAGTACTACTGAAACATTATCATGGGTAAGGCACACACCACTCTCAATGTTCGAGAAACAGCCTGCTGCAAATATCCACCCTTCCCTGGCCTGGGTTGTCTGGAGAAAGAAACCTGTGGTACACAGCAACATATAAGAAATAACTTTATTGGGCTGAGCCCCAGTGGCGTAGTGGTTTTGGCAGGACAGCAGCCCACTGGGATGGAGGTTCAATTTCAGGAGCGGCTCCACAGGAGCAAAGGCTGGGCCCCCTACTCCCACCACCAGAGGGCAGTGATGCCCCCCCAAAAGAAATAACTTTATGTAAAGAAGGAATTTTACATCAAGAAGATACCCCACTCCAGTGCTAGCCGAGACCCTCTTCAGACTCACTTAGCTATAGGCTGATAGGCCCAAAGGTGAGGGAGCTCAGAGGTCAGTGAACGCAGAGTCAGGTGGACCCAGAGTGAGTGGAAGATGGCAGGACACCAACAGCTTTCTGGGTTAGGCAGTCCACATGGGGCTTCCCCTGAAGGCAGACAGAGTCTCTTTTAAGTCCCAGAGAAGAGGAAGGTGAACTAGCAAAGAAATCTCTCTATTTATCTTGGTCTTATTATACAAAAGGCCCCACTGTCAAGGAAGTGTCATCATCCAGATACTGTTCAACTGACGTGTTGAACTCTGTCCCTACCTGGAGTGTCTAGTTGACACTTCTTAATATCTAAGGACCATACCATATAGTACTCACAGAATCTCCCTCTTTTTTACTTGTGACAAAGCTAGACACAGATCTTATTGAGGTACATTCCTGGTCTCATAAACAAGGAGTGGATTGTGTGCCCCACCAATCAGTCAGAAACAGACTGCATTTTACTCAAAGTTCAGGTTTCCTCCTTATCCAGAGTCCATGGACTTTTGCTAACCCTCAGTGTGAGCAAATATGATTGCTGTTAAGGGCCACGGAGTTAGTTCCTGTTCCTAGTGACTGATTTGACAGAGTAAAATTACCACGTAGTAGAAATTACTAGACTGAAGTCATCATGAAGGTATATTGCCAGGATTTTTCTCCCCTGAGAAGTTGGGTTTAATTGAACTGCCAACCTTTGAGTTAACAGTTGATTGCTAAACCATTACACCAATAGGACTCTTTTTTAAAAAGTCATTTTATTGGGAGCTCTTACAGCTCTTATAACATTTCATATATCAATTATATCAAGCATATTTATAATATGTTGACATCATTTTCAAAACATTTTTACTTGAGCCCTCACTATAGCTTTTAAAAAAAACTCATTGAGGATCATGCAACTCCTATCATGATCAATACACGCGTCATTGTATGCAGACCATATTTGCACATTTGTTGCCATCATCATTGCTGAAACATCCTCCTTCTACTTAGGCCCCAGGTAACAGCTTCCCATTTCCCCCTCCCTCCTCACCCCCCTCTCCCATGAACCCTTAACAATTTACAAATTATTATTTTGGCATCATACATTGTCTGATGTGTTCCTTCACCCCCTTCTCCATTGTCTGTTGCCCAGAGAGGAGGTCATATGTAGATCCCTACAATAGCTCCCCTTTTCTATTTCATCTTTCCTCCACCCTCCTTTCATCACCACCCTGACCACTGGTCTTGAAAAGATGATCTGTCCTGAATTACCCCTGTTTCCAGCTCCAGTGTACATCCCCTGGTCTAGCTGGATTTGTAAGGTAGAATTGAGATCATGATGGTGGGTGTGAGGAAGAATTTAAGAACTAGAGGAAAATTTCCTATTTCATTTTTCCTACATAGTACTTTGACTGGCTCATCTCCTCCTTACAACCCCTCTGTAAGGGAATGTCACTTCACCTATTGATGATGGGCTTTGGGTTCCCAATCTGTACTTCCCCTCATTTATAATGATATGATTTTTAGTTCTTTGATGCCTGATACCTTTGTTGCTTCTTATAGTTTTTCATGTCAATGAGGCAAATGGATACTAATGGTCTTTCATATGTTGAACCACCCCTGCATCCCAGGTATGAACCCTACTTGGTCATGGTGTATTACTTGTTTTATATATTTTGTATTCTATTGGCCTGTATTTTATTAAGGATTTTTGCATCAGTATTCATTAGGGATATTGGTCTACAGTGCTCAACTCTTAAAGGATCTTTGCCCAGTTTCAGTATCAGTGTTTTACTAGCTTTGTAGAAGGAGTTTGCCACCTTTTTCGATGTTTTGGAAGAGTTTGTGTAGGATTGGTGTCGGTTCTTCCCTGAATGGTTGGTAGAATTCTCCTGTAAAGCCATCTGGTCCAGTTGATTTTTTTTGTTGCTAATCCCTTGATAACCTTGTCTATTTCTTCTATTTTTGTGGGTCTCTTGAGATTCTTGACATCCATTGGGGATAGTCTAGGGAGGGAATGTTTTTTCTAAGAATTTGTCCATGTCTTCCAAATTGTTGAATTTATTGGAGTACAGTCCTTTGTAGTCCAATAGGACTCTTTTGAGGCTACATATTACTTCCTCACTTTGGATCTGTTCAGGGGGTTTTATTGTATGTCTCCCCCCACCTAAACTTGCTTTTCTTTCAGTTCAGAAACTCGGTAGACAATTTTTATGAGTCTGAATCAATGGGAGAGCAGTAAATTGACTTTTGGTATATGCATTATTTTAAGATTTTTTACTCTTTCGTTACTTTTCTTATATTTTTGTTTGCTTTGTAGCTTCTATCATCTGTCACCAATTCTTTGGTTACCTATTATAGTAACTTAGCTTAACATAAGCAAGTCCACCTTGTTTCAAACTGCCTTTAACCTCTGTTAGCAGTCACTCCCCCTTTTCCTATTACCTCTCCTGATTCTCCCAATAAACCTTGACTCTTCTGAGATATTTTCAAACTCTGCGTGACCCATTAGCAAGAAGTGCACACTCTCTTGTAAGACCTCAAATTAGCACCTGCAGCTGTGCTGTTTGCTCCAACCTGCATCAACCTGCCAACCTGATAAGAATGTAATGGCTGGAATATCCTGCCCCTGGAGCCAGCCCTCTATTTTGCACTGTAAAAAGTTTGGCATTTCTTTATTCTGCATTTTGGGAATTTGCAAGCACTAAGCTACTCTTGGTGTGGTTGTTTGATAAAGGCTTTAATGATTAACATAGTGCTGTGTGATCTTACCCACGCACAGCACGATGACACCTCCTTCCCATGTTATATAATTGCTTACTTTTTCTAATTCTTTGCCTTAAAGACTCACTTCTCTGGGGGAAAACTTACCTAGACTTTAAAAACAAATACTATAACTAAACCAGCCAGTAGAACATTCTACAGACAGGACTTTGTTTTTGAAACTCATTATCCTAGAGTTAGATATTTATTTATTTATTTATTTTACAATTTCCTTTTATTTGGAACTCTTACAGATATAACATTCCACAGTTCAATCATATCAATCAATATTTTTCAATTGCTACCACAATCAATTTCAATATCTTTTCTTTTTTCTTGAACTCTTTGATATCAGTTCCCCTTTTCTCCTCCCTCCCCTACCATACCTATTAGGAATCTTTATTTATTTAGTCATATAAATAAAGCCACAATCCAATATATCCATTGACATGTAATTCTATAATTTAATCCCACGAAGTAGAGTTACACAGTCATCCATTCTATCAGCTCACTCTTCTCGCCCCACCCCTTTCCTTACCCTCAGGTGACCATTGTTCCTGTTACTGTTTCTGATGGGTAATCGGCGTTCCCTTTCATATACTGAATGATTTTAAATATACAAGTGAACATATGGAAATCTAACATATTTAATGAGGCAAAACAAAAACCATAAGGGTAAAAGGATGAAGTATTAAAGAACTAGAGGATAGTTATGTGGTTCATCTGTGCCATACTGCACCCTGGATATGTCACCCTTTCCATGTGAACCTTCTTTGTAAAAGTGTGCTTATAAAATTCAAAATAATCCCATTGGGTAAAATTTCATATTTGTGAAGAAGGAAAATGGACTAATTTGGTAGTCTGGAGATGAGAGTTTTCATCACATTGATGAGGTACTATGAATATTCTAGAACACACCAAAAAACACATTATATAACATGCCCAGGTCAGGGAAAGAAGAAAGTTTCAGTTTTTTTCCTGTAAAATTTCAGAGTGTACTAGATAAAAACACTGTGCTTATATGTGTATTTGATGTATAAACAGCTTGAAATCAGAGTAATGGAACACAGACACTAAGAACTCTTTATAACTATTATCATGTGATTATTAAGAGTTGAAGTGAAATGAAATTTCTTGATATGGTTCTTCTCTCCATAGTCTTTGTAATTCTCATAAACCACCGGGGTGAAAACATGCAATAAGGCGTAGAGGACTCTAAGGAGAGGAATAGTTGGCTTCACCATAAAATGAGTCATCTTAGAAGTAAGGAGAGAGATGGCCCTATGAGGGATAATCCTACGACTCTCCAGGAGGAAAAGCCAGAGGGAGTACACACAGAATAAGTGTCTGGTAACTGAGACAGCGGAGGTCATGCACCAAGATCATGAGATGAAGCCCTGCGAGTCCTGACCTGCAGTGTGGACCAAATAAAGTGCAATACTTTTGAGCAAGAGGCTGGCGTGTAGTGGTTAGACTTGGGGTACTTCTCGGTTTTAAACGTGCTTTGTGACACTTGTTACAGCAGAGTGGAGGGAAAGGAGTTTCATGGCCTGTCGCCATGCCTGAGAGAAGCTGCTGCTGTGTACCATGGGATTGTATTCTTAATGTTTTCTAATCTTGTATGGTTGGGACATGTTAGTTTGCCAACTACACCCTGGTGCTTGGTGCTTGTATTGTCTTTCTGTGTAGCTATTGCAATGGATTATTGAACCAAGCAGAAGTAGAGTAGAGAAATGATAGTAATCAGAATATCTTTGAGGAAGTTGATAGGTGATAGCATGCTTAATCTCTGTCATAGAAATAAGTCTTGCGCTGGTGTGGAGTTGGATTTACTTACCCCCCATGGCATTTAGCGCCTGTCAATTTCTGAAGCGGTGAGGTGCAGTCTTTCAATGAGGGTGCAGCTTGATGACCTTATTTGGAGGCATGAAGCAAATAAATAGCTCATTCTCTGGGAGATGTTCCTGTTGACAAACCATACGGAGCTATGTTGATGACCTCTAGAGCCCTGAAAACGGAGATGCCCTGTGGAGATCCACACCAATGCTGAGATGCTTCCATCACCGCTGGATCTACAAGACTTTCCACTCACTGGCTGAGATCTCCCTGTATTCAGCATGACTGCATGGCTGTGTGAGTCTAAAGAGTAATTTATGGACTAGTATCGTCATAAGGGATAATATCAGACTTATGCACTGGATCAATTAGGTTACATAAAACCAGATTATAAAATTGTGTAATAGAAATTTTCTATGTATTTACCATTTCCCAAAAAATAAGTGAGGGTTTCTCTAAGAATCTCATTAAAGGAAATTGGAAGGAGCCCCTTCCAAAACACTCACTACATTGCTTCTTTCTAACATACAGTATTCTGTAGGTACTCTCTGAGAAGCATAGCTGGGAAATGTTTTGGGAGAATATAATATGTGCTTTCTGTGTGTGTGTGTGTGTGTGTGTGTGTGTTAGTCCAGGTAGACTAGAAGAACAATTTCAAGGACACACATATTGATATAAAGAAAGGATTTATATACAAAAGGAATGTGACACTGAGAAGTCATCCCAGTCCAGTTCAAAGTCATAAGTCTGATAATAGCCCATATGCCTGAAATCAGTCTATAAAGTCTCCTTCTGATTCATGAAGTCACAGGTCTCTGGGTACAGAATTCTGGGGCTGGCAGGGATCTCCCCATGGCTGCTCACTTCCAGGGCTCAGGGTCCATCAACAGCATGCCACTCCAGCTTCAGAGGTCTGGCTCCATCAGGGCAAAGCTGTGTGGTCTCTCTGCTGGCTCCTCCAACTTCTCAAAGGCTGTCATCTTGTCTTTTCTGTGATTCATTGTCTCTGAGACTAACTCCCAACCACTGAGGAAGATAGCTTCTCATCTTCACGAAGGAAATATCGTGAGATTTCCCAGAAGTCTCAGGAGAAAGCCATGCCCACACAGAGGCCTCACTGGCTACTCAATGGCTATCTCCAGATTAACAGGCTAGACTCCACCCCTACATTTCAATCATAAAATAAACATGAGCACATGACTGCCACACTATGTAAGATAGTTTTTATATATATAGAGAATTCTACAGGTTAGAAACTATTGAGACTAGCCCATAAAGGAAGAGTTAACTTGTGCTTGAAATATTAGGTATGCTAAGAAGGACATTTTTCAAAATTCAAGTGAACACAATGGAAAATATTTACATTTACATTCAAGGCAAGTGACAAGTTCTACTGTAAATGGGAACTGCAAAGAATCCACACAAGTAACTATGAAAGAATAAGAAGTAAGGATGCCTTCAACATCACAGCATTGATGGCCAACCAATGTTAGGTAGTGAGGAAAGACAAGTCAGCAAAAAGCGACAACAAAAATTGTAGCTCCTCTTGCTGATTAGACATCAAATAAGAAAACAGCATGATGAAGAAATAAAGAGAAATCAATGAACAGACCACACTCAGTTTTGGAAATGGGTTTGACAAAATGTTGGAGGAGAAAAGCTTTGAATTTACAGAAAAATTAAATGTAGAATTAAGTTATGCAGAATTTTTATGAAGGGAGGATTCATCCATTTTTTTCATAATAGTTTCTTTGACATATCTTGCATATTCCAATATATCCATTCACACACAGCTCTGTTGTTCAGTCTCATCAATCATCAGTGCTATCCACTCTTCTTGCTCCTGGCCCCCTCCCCCACTCCTCATACCCCCAGGGAACTATACTCATGTCACTGTCTATGAGGAGTCATCCATCTTGACCTTCATGTGCCAAGTGATCCTAAATATACAAATGAACATATGCAAATCCAACATGATCAATGAGGTAAACACATAAAAGCTTCATTAGTAAGGGAAAGAATTGTTAAGGAATTAGAGGAAATTATATGGGTCCTCAGTGCCAGATGGCACCCAAGATTTTCCCTCCATTCTTCGTTACCCTTCTGAGAGGGGCTGTCCAGTTTTCTTGCTAGTGGACTTTGAGTCTCCGTTTGTGGCGATCATGTGCTTATGTTAATTTCATGATTGAGATGTAGGGGTAGAGTCTAGTCTGTTAATCTGGAGATAGCCATTGAGTAGTCAATGAGTCTTCTGTGTTAGGCATGACTTTCTCCTGAGACTTCTGGGGAATGTTGCAATATTTCCCTTGTGGAGGAGAGAAACTATCTCCCCAGTTGTTGGGATTTATTTTCAAAGACAAAAAACTACGGACAATATAAGATGGCAGTGTCCGAGGAGCTGAAGGAGCCAGAGGAGAAGCCACACAGCCTTGCCCTGCTGGAACCAGACCTTTGAAGCTGGAAAAGCTATGTGGAGATCCCTGCTTTCACTGAATTTCTTCTACCACCACTGGATGCTGTTGATGGACTCTGAGCCCTGGAAATGAGGAGCCCCTCATTTGAAAGGAGACATTATGGACTGTGTGTTAGTCCAGGTAGACTAGAGGAACAAATTTCATAGACACGCATATAGATATAAGAAAAAGTTTTATATATAAGAGAAATAGGACATTAAGAAAGCATCCCAATCCAGTCCAGCAGAAAGTCATAAGTCCGATATTAACTCATTTGCCCGATATCAGTCTACAAAGTCTCCTTCTGACTCACGAAGTCACAGGTCAGTGGGTGCAGAGTCCCGGCACTGGCCGGGGTCTCCCCATGGCTTCTCAATTCCAGGGCTCAGGGTCCATCAACAACAGAAGTAACTCATCATTGGCAGAAGTCTCCATGTGGCTGCCCCAGCTTCAGAGGTCTGGCTCCATCAGGGCAAATCTGTGTGGACTCTCCGCTGGCTCCTCCAGCTTCTTGGACGCTGCCATCTTGTCTTTTCCGTGATTAATTGTCTCTGAGACTAACTCCCAACAACTGGGGAAGATAGCTTCTCATCTTCACGAGGGAAATATCGTGAGATTTCCCAGAAGTCTCAGGAGAAAGCCATGCCCACATAGAGGTCTCATTGGCTACTCAATGGCTATCTCCAGATTAACAGGCTAGACTCCACCCCTACATTTCAATCATAAAATTAACATAAACACATGACTGCCACAGACTGGAATCGGACATATGAGCTAATATCAGGCTTATGACTTTGTATTGGACTAGGTAGGGATACTTTCTTGGTGTTCCATTCCTTTTTTATATAAGTCATTCCACTATGTCCATATGTGTGTCTATGCATTTGTTTCTCTAGTCTGCCTGGACCAACACACCATTGCATCTACTTCCTTTCATATTGATTTTGTTGAGTGTGATTTGAACCTCTAATATCTCTTCCTGCTAACAACTCATGATCACACAGGTTGTTATGCTTCTTCCATATTGGCTTTGTTGCTTCCCTGCTAGATTGCTGCTTGTTTAATTATAAGCCTCTAAGACCCAGGCACTATATGTTTTAACAGCCTGACACCACTAGCTTTCTTCCCCACATTTGTTTATGCATACAATTTATCTTCAGCATTCATGTCAGGAAGGTGAATATCATACAATGCCACATCATTAGAATAGACTGTTCTTGTACTGAGGCAACATTAATGTAGAAGCCCAAAGTTCATCTGATTTCTTGATATCTATATCTATATCATCTATATCTATATCTATATCTATATCTATATCTATATCTATCTATCTATATCTATCTATCTATCCATCTATCTATCATCTATATGTCTCCCCACCCACTTCACTGTTATGTTTACCAATAATTCACTTTTCAGTAATCCCTCTCAGTTATAGTTCAACTGTTCAAACATTGTAGGTCAAGCTGCACAATCCTCCTGTCAATTTTAGAGCACTTAACTTTTCTCTTGTACCCATTATAATTCCACTCCCCCCAAAAAAACTGGAATCATTGTTGGAGTCAGTCTTATTTGCAACAATTGAACTATTTTTATGGCAGCTGCAGATAAGGAGGGCTTGGTGGTGAAGTGGTAAATGTAGGTTCAACTGGAAACAGAAAAGCTAATGGTTTGAATCAGATTGTTCTGAAGTAGAAAGATGTTCTGGTTTGTTTCTGTACAGATAGAAATCTTGCAGGACAGTGCTACTCTGATTAGAATTGATTTGAGCACAATGTCTTTGGGTGTTGTTTCATTTTGTTTCAGTGGTAGTTGTGGGGGTGTTAACGATGTTATAATGATGAAATGAACGTTATTCTGTGTGTCCTCATGGAGCAGGGATGGGGTATCCAACAGACAATGTTTTAAAGCAGTTGTAGGAGAAAAAAACTATTAGTTCATACTGCCCCCCCATATTGGGTATATAAAAAATTAAAGATATTTATTTCTCGATTGTATGAGCAAAAATGATGACTGCATGGGCAGTCGTAACTGTGAATTTAGCATTTAGGCTGGTAACTGTGAATGTAGCATTTCAACCCCCTCAGCTGCTCATCCAGAGGAAGATGACACAGTCTGCTTTGGGAAAGATTTCTATCCTGGGAAAACCTACGGGGCCATTCTACTTTATTGCATTGGATCACTATGAGTTGGAATTGACTTGATTTTGTGAGTTTGAATTTTGAGCTGACCTCAAATGATCATAAAATTTAAAATTTTGATATCAAGACCAGAGAAATCTGATGAGCCCAACCATTTATACTTCATAATGGGCCTGTAAATGTTCAAACATCATGTAAAATGACATATCATTTACATATAACTTATGCATATTACTATGTATGCTTCAAAGTGCTCCTAGAGTGCTTCTTACAACTCATAAAATGTAAACATTATATAAATATACATAAGGAGGCCTTGGTGGTGAAGTGGTAAATGTAGAATCTTTATGGCTAACACTTTATGGCTCTGTGTTAGTCCAGGTTGACTAGAGAAGCAAATTCATAGATATTCATATGTGTACAAGGGTGAGCTTTAGATACAAGAGCAATTGAATATTGAGAAAACATCCAAGCCCAGTTCAGATCAAGTTCATAATTCCAATATTAGCCCATATGTCCTATACCAACCTATAAATTCCTCCTCAGGCTCAGAAAACACGTGCAATGATGCTGATTTCAGGAAGATCATAGACCAGTGGGTGGAAAGTCTTGCAAATCCACTGTTGGTGGAAGCATCACAGAACTGGTGTGGACTCTTCCAACTCTAGCATTCTGGCTGCATCAGCATAACACCATCAGGCACGATGTCAGTAATGTCTTACAGAGAGTGATTAAGTGTGGCCCCCAGTGTGCTATTTATCAACCAATGCCTTCAAATGAGGTCATCAAGCTGTGACCTGATTAACAGGCTAGACTCCACCCCTTCACTAGTTGATACCAGATCATGTGGCTATCAAAGGCTCCTTCTTCGATTTTTCAGGACTTCTTTGACCACTCAGTTTCTTTTTTAATTCTTGGCTTATCTAATGCTACAGTACGAGAAATGCCACAAGTGGATGGCCTACAGATCCAGAAATTTATTCTCTGAGTTTGGGAAGGTAGAGGCTTGAATTCAAGGTGCTGGCTTTACAGGCTGGCTTTCGTTTAGAGAAAGGCCTGATATTTTCTTAAACATCTGTGAACCCACTACTCCTTGGAAAACTCCATTTATCTTGCCATGAATCTTCCCCTGGAGCTAGGAGATTCCACATTTTTTTTTTCTAGAAAATTTGAAGTGTGAAATTTGAAGGGAGAAAAAAGAGATGCAAAGTTTATAAGATATTAGATAATGTCAAAACTAGGTCTTCAGAAATGTATTTTCAAAGAAATAGTTTCATCACTATGATGGGAGACAGAGTTAGATAGCAAGGAGTTAAGTTGGGAAGGCTGATTAAGTACAGATAGAGGCTGAGCCCCGGTGGCGTAGTGGTTGTGCACGGGACTGTGGGCCACTGGGATGGAGGTTCAATTCCGGCTCCTAGGAGCAAAGGCTGGGCCTCCTACTCCCACCACCTGAGGGCAGTGATGCCTAAAAAAAAAGAAAGTACAGATAGAGAGTAAGTATAGACTGCTCTTTGTGAAAATTTTGTCAGGTATAATAAGGAAAATGAAGAAGTAACAATTTTGAGAGTGTTTTTTTTTTTCATGTATTTTGGACTCGGTTTCCCAAAAATACGTGTTGCAGATTCCAATGCCTATGATTATGGTTACAATCCCACTTGGGAATGGACTGTCTTGTCATCTTAATGAGCTAGCATTAATTTAAGGTGTAAGTTAAAACAATTTTTGCTGAGGTGCAACAGGTTGCAAATAGGCCAGCAAAGGAGAGGTGAAGTCAGGTGGATGCCAAGAAACTTGAAGATCTGTAAAGAACTAAGAAGTAGGAACCAAAGGAATCAGGACTTTCTTCCATTGCCAACACATGGAGAAACGCTCCAGCCAGCAATGTAAGTTTAAGTCCTCAGCCTTCTAAATTGTGAGAAAATAGCATTCTGCTTACTATAACCTTCCATGTGGTATTGCTGCTATAAATGTATAGTTAGCCAAAAATATAAATAAAACAAAAAATCATATATGGAGGGAGATACTAATTGTCAATAATTTATATAATGTAATTCTCAAGCCTTTTGGAGGAAACAAAACGTAGATTACTTATGAAACCTAAGCCTAGAGAAAAATAGAAAGGAGTCACAATCCCTTTATGAACAGGGCAGGCAATGCCAAAAATAGGGTACAAAATGCAGCTCTGATTTTAGGGGGAAACTGATGTCCATGTTCCAAGTGATTTCCCACGGTCGAATAATAAGTATTGTGGTGCCATGCATGGTGAACAGATTTCAGTGAAACTTCCAGATAAGAGCTTGTGGTTGGAAGACTGAATAGGTGGTCTACTTCTGTGGATCGGGCACTGAAAACCTGAGGAGCAGGAACAGAACATTGTCTACTCCTGTGGCAGAAGATAGCCCTCAGGTTGGAAGATGCTTGAAATGCAACTGTGGAATAGCTGCCTCCTCAAATTAAATTTTACTTTAATAATGAGGATGTAGCAAACCTTCTGAGACTATGGTTAAAAACATCCATTCATAATTGGAAAGTGTATAATGCAAAGTGTGAATCTTAATAAAAGAAATTCATAAAAAACATGAACTGGAACTAGGAGATGGTTTACTTCTCCAGTCATCAGAGAGCTAATGTGGATTGTATTGGTCATTTTGAATGGGACAGTCATGTGGTTTATTATGCAGGAATAAAAATATTCAAAGGGAATCACATCATATTCATCATTAAAAATAAATTGTCAAGATCCAGGAAACTTGGCCCACTGAATGGAAGAGATCCTTATTTGTACCAATTTCAGAATCATTTGGTTTGTCACTTTCAGAAAAAAATTCCTGGCAAGACTGAGATCAGAGGTGTTGTTCAGCTGTGGAGATTGGAGGGAAGAGTCTGGGCTTGAATTTCTCCAGTGTGATGAGCATAGCAGGGTTTTGCCTACACTTCAAGAGATAACAGAAGCCCTAATTTTTTAGACGGGGCCTCTGGGAAGATGGCTGCCAGGTAGGAAACCCACGCCCGGAGCTCCTGGAGACCGGTGAGTGGGGGTGACACGGGGAAGGGTAGGGCTCTCAAATTGGGTTTTGTGACTCCAGGAAAGCTCAGAGCCCTCCTCTGAACCAGGAGCAGGCGCGACCCGCACCCCCGTACTCCCCACAGATGCCGGCACAGACGCCCCCTGCACAGACGCTGGGGGTTCTTTGTGCCGGTGGGATCCAGGGTGCTGCTCTGCGACCCTGAGATCTGGGTCCTGCAGTTAATCAGCGCCCGCACGTAATCGCAGACCAGTCCTCCCCACTCCAAGGTGCCCAGGGGACACTCCACGCAGACCCACACCTCTAGCTCCCCACCCCCAGGGATTCCTGTGTCCCCAGCACAACAGAGGGCCAGCCCCTCCCCCACCCAGGAGGCCCGGGCCCAGGCGCACCTTAAGGGCGCCAACACTCCCCAGGATAAGATCAAGCCATCCCCTAAACCCAAGCCTGGCCACCTGGGCCACACTTTCCAACAGGAGCAGAAGGAATACCCGCACTCCCCACAGTCGCTGGCACTCCTCACAGACACTGCCTTCAGGGCGCCTGCCCCAAGCCCTGTGACAGAAAGACCCGCTTTACATTGTCTCCTGGATAAACAGCCAGCCAGTCTTCCCCACCCCAGAGTACTAGAGGATTTTTTTCACACCTATCTGTGGCAAGTGCCCCTAGCCAGGAATAGACCACCCAATTCCCACCCCACCCCCTAAACCCACTCCCCTGCTCAGCCAACACACCCCATCAGATCTGCAAGGCCTACCTGCAAACAGTTCCTGAGGGAAGCTATAATATAAGACCAGCCTCCTAAAGAGAGACCCTAGGGCCACAAAACAACAAGGAAAATGCCACCTAATATGAATAAATCAAACAAAAAACAGCTAGTAGCTTCCACAGTATCAAGAAAAGAGAAACTGGATCTGATGCAAGAAGATCAGCTGGACCTAACAGCAGTCATAGAAAATGCGGAGATCGATCAACCACAGAAAGAAATCTTCAAGATGTTACTAACACGTATGCAGCTCTTGAGCGACGCATTAAAGAAGAAAGAAGAACTGATACAGGAGATAAAGGTCACGCACCAAAGGGAAATCCAAGAACTAAAGAGTGAGCTAACAAAAACTAATAGTAAGCTCTCAGATTTTGGCCAGAGAATGGAGGAGGCAGAAAACAGGACAAGTGACCTAGAGGACTCGCAAGTAGAAATTAATAAGTGAGAAAAAAAGTCTAACAAGTCTATGAGAGAAGCAGAAGAAAATATTAGATGCCTGGCTGATACTATGAAAAGAAACAACATTAGGATTATCAGTCTGCTGGAGGATGAGGCATCAAGAAAACCAAAATAGTGAGGGAATGCTTAGAGGAAAACCTCCCTAGCTTAATGCATGAAAGCCATATAACCATACAGGAGGCGGAAAGAACACCAGCTAGACTAAACCCCAAGAAGAAAACACCAAGACATATAGTTGTTAAACTATCCAATTATGAAGAAAAAGAGAAAACTATGAGAGCAGCTAGGGAAAAAAGGGCAATCACATATAAAGGCAAACAGATAAGAATATGCTCAGACCTATCAATGGAAACGATGAAGAAGAGGAGAGAGTGGAGCAGCATATTCCGAAAATTGCAGGAACATGATGCAAACCCAAGAATACTCTATCCAGCCAAATTATCTATCAAAATTGATGGAGAAGTAAGAGTC